>JASDQU011505707.1:885-14064 GCA_032191745.1 Picea mariana | reverse complement strand
CCCGCTGCACTTCATCATGGATAGTGGTAGCCAGAAGAACCTCATCTTAGCAGAGGTCATCAAGCGGTTGGCCCTGCTGACAACACCATACCCACAACCATACACCATTGGATGGCTCCACCAAGGAAGCGATTTTCGTGTCATCCAACAGTGTCGATTGTCGTATGACATCAAGCCCTTCAAGGACGAGGTATTGTGTGATGTTGCTCCTCTCAAATTTTGTGATGTTCTTTTGGGCCAACCTTATTTATGGAAACATCATGTTTTATATGAGTCTAGGCCTCGTAGTTTTATTATTACTTTGAATAGGAAATTGTACAGGATACCTGAGGCAGTCCCACCTAGTGATATTTCCTTGATCTCTTCTAAGCAATGAAGGAATGTCATCTCTCATATGGGGAAGTTTGTCTTCTTTGTGATTCGCTCTCAGAATAAGAGAAATATCACAGCCACATCCAGGGTCTCTGCGGTCGACCTCTCCACACAACAAAAGCAAGTAGATAATGTCATGGAAGAATACTCGGATATCTTATCCTCACCTACCAGGGTACCTCTGCACTGCCAGGTCAAGAACCCCATCGATCTGACCCCCAATGCACTGCTTCCCAATGGTCAAGTCTATCACTTCTCTCTGTTAGAGAATGAGGAGATCAAGAGACAGATCCAAGAACTTCTCCACAAGGGGCACATCCGTTCTAGCTCATCACCTTGCAATATCCCAATCATGATGGTATAGAAGAAAGATGGAACCTAGCGACTTTGCATTGATTACTGGGTTCTGAATAAAATCAAAATAAAAAACTGGTACCCGATTCCTCGAATCGACGACCTCCTTGATCAACTCACAAGGGAAAAATACTTCAGTAAGATTGATCTAAAGTCTGGCTACCACCAGGTCCCAATATAACAGATAGATGTATGGAAAATCGCCTTCAAGTCAAAGGAAGGCCTTTTTGAATGGTTGATCATGCCCTTTGGTTTGACATATGCTCCAACCACTTTCATCAGGATGATGGATGATATCTTGCAACCATTCACCAACACTTTTGTAGTGGTGTATCTAGATGACATTCTCATTTACAACAAGACTTGGTCCGAACAATTGCATCATATTCAACAGGTTCTGCACACCCTACGACAGCACAAGCTATATGCCAACTTGGAAAAATTCTCCTTCGGCATGGACGGGGTCCATTACCTGGGCTACATAATTGATCAGCATGACATACATGTGGATCCAGCCAAGATCCAAGTCATTCATGACTGGCCAGCTCCAACCACACTCACTGATCTTTGGAGCTTCTTGGGACTTGCCAATTTCTACCACAGGTTCGTGTTGGGATTCTCCCATATTGCATGGGCCCTCAGCCAAATAACCAGGGGTGGCTGTAAGGTGAAATTTGCATGGGGATGTTCCCAACAACAAGCATTCGACGATTTGAAGTAGTGCTTGTGCTTAGCCTCATTACTTTCACTACTAGACCTACAACAACCCTTTGAGATCGAGACAGATTCTTCAGACTATGCGGTGGGTGTCGTTCTCACTCAGCATGGCCACCCTGTAGCCTATCATAGTGAGACACTATCATATGTTGTTCATAAGTACCCTACTTATGACAAAGAAATGTACTCCATTGTGCAAGCCTGCTACTAGTGGAGACATTACATTCTTTGGAAGGAGACAGTCATCCACACTGATCATAAGCCACTTCATTTCACATAGACACAAGGAAAATTGCAAATTGATCGCCATCAAAAGTGGTCCACATACTTGCAACAATTCCACCTCAACATCAAGTATAAAATAGGAAGCATTAATCGCATCGTTGATTGTCTTAGCAGACCGCCAGTCGCGGAACTCACCACGGTGCTAGACTCCTGTGGCCATGAGACCTCTGGATGGCCCCAACTCTATGAGATAGACACATACTTCTCCACCAGCTACCAAATGTTGGGTACAAATGCAGTTGTCGATAATTTCCATTTTCAGGATGGGTTTTTGTTTCATATGGGCCATATCTATGTTCCATCAAGTGAGTGAGCGGAGCTGATCTGGGAATCCCACTACAGTCAGGTGGTCGGACACTTCATTGTCGAAAAGATAGTGGCGATGCTACATAAACATTTTTACTGGCCGAAACTTCGATAGGAGGTCAACAAGTATATTAGGTCATGCATTGCCTACGCTATTGCCAAAACGACCACTAAGAAATAGGGCATGTACACCCCTCTTCCTACTTCTGACATGCCATGGGAATCCATCTCTATGGACTACATGTCGGGCCTCCCGTCCACCAAGTGGGGAAATGACTATGTTTTTGTGGTTGTTGATTTCTTTTCTAATATGGTGATCCTGGTTGCCTGCAAGAAGAACATCACAGTAGAGGCCACTGCCAACCTCTTCTTTGAACGAGTCTAGGTACATTTTGGAATCCCACAAACCATTGTCTCAAATCGGGACAGTCGATTTCTCAGCACATTCTAGTCGAGCCTTTGGTCACTGTTGGACACCATGCTCACCAAATCCATGACCTTCCACCCCAAGACAAATGGCCAAATTGAGGTCGTAAATAGATTGATTGTGCATATCCTTCGCATGTATAATTCAAAGAAACATTTCACATGGGATGAGAGCCTTCCCTATGTACAACATAGCTACAACTGAGCCCTGCACAACTCAACTAGCCACAGCCCCTTTCAGGTGGGGTTCGAATTCAAACCATTGGGTCCCATAGATGTTGCACTTCCCCTTGCGGTCACCTCGACTGACTCATCTCCTGCTCCAACTGAAGCTGACAAAGCCACCTGGTTCATTGAGTGGATTCAACACATCCACCAACAGGTTCAGAATATCCTACAAAAGTCTAATGAAAAGTACAAGCAACGCCATGATCAACATCGGGTGCCACATAAGTTTCAGGTGAGCAACAAAGTTTGGTTGCACTTGCAGAAAGAATGCCTTACAGGACCCCATTGGAAGCTTCACCCACTCCGTTATGGGTCGTACACCATCACCAATTTTGTGGGGGATAATTCTTTTGAGCTCAACATTCCTCCTTTCCTTGACCTGCACCCAGTGTTCAACGTGGATCTCCTTCTCCCTTATTTCCCACCATTATTGGACACCTTAGACATAGCAGAGCAGCTGAAACCAACATAGATCAACCTTGACTGCATAAAAAAAGAATCCAATAACAGATTTTGGACACACAGATCAAGGGCACTCAACAGCAAAGGATCCATGTTTATCGAGTTGTCAAAGTAGGGCAGCTCCTACACCAAGGCAAGTGGCTCACTCGGGGCCAAATTTAGTAGAAATTTCCTCATCTGATGGAGGAACTCAATGCAATGGAGACCATTTCTTCCTAAGGAGGGAGGATTGATCCAGGTGGATATCGGTGGCCACCCACCTTTTCCAACTGGCTCAAAACAATTTTCTGACAATTTTGGCAATTTACTATTTTGAGTAGTTTTAACTTTCGGGGCCACTTTGAGGGCCTAAATGAAGGCTTTTCAGGATCGAGCTTCTCAATGATAGCGGAAGGTATGATTGAGCCCCCAAAATGAATCTCCTTGGGGATACCTTACCAATGGGATATCATACGCCTAAAACAGAGATCGTATGCAAAAGTTACGACCCCGAGAAGTTGATGTACTAACTTACCCAGATGGGGCCCACATGAATTTTGGCACTTCATCTCCTAGGGTTAGGTTTTTGGATATATAGGGTTTTTGGCATTCCTGTTTATTGTAAAAAGGAATTTAGAGCCTCATTATAATAATCTTCTTATGAATGAGCACAACCGTCACATCTCTTCTCAGAGATAAGCTGCCACCATTCCAAGAAGCTTGTTTCCGCTGCATTTTATAGTTTCGGCTTATTTCCTTATTGAATAGAAAAAACAATTTTATTGTATCTCTGTTATTTTAGGTTAATAACCTGTTAATAATCTGTAGTCATTTTTTTCTACTCATAAAATCCATATCAAATAAGTAGGAAAACAAAAAGAGAAAAGCCTCTACTCAAGACGAAGAAGTCATCAAGGAAATTGAAGAAACGAAGAGGGAGTCTCATCACTGTCCACAGAGAGACTTTTCACCTTCTCCTGCACCAGAATTGGAATAAGTCCCTTCATCGACTAAAGCTACATCCAAGGGGGGAAGGAAATTTCATTTCTCTTCACCTGCTCCATCAGCTAGCATAAAAGTCAAGAAGCCTTTTACTAGATCATCATCTCTCATGGAGGTTGTTGAAGCATAAGTCCTACCAAAGGTTTCAATTCCAAAGAAGAAGAAAGATAAGGGAAAATACATTGAGAAGCCTATTAAGGTGATAGAAAGATCCCCTATGCAGCAGAAAGATAAATGTGAATCCATTAAGAAACCTATTAAGGATATCAACGTCAACACTCCACATAGTAATCACACTTTCAAAAGATTGATCAGATAGCTCAGGGAGGCTAGGAAGGATGTTGCTCGTTTGAAAGAAGAAAGTTTATCTAAAAGAATTAATATGAAGGAGCTCATGGATATGCATTGTAACACCCTTTATCTAGAAATATCTGCAGCAAGAAGAGCCTTGCCTTTACATAAGAAACTTAAGAACCTCTACAGGAAAAACAGAGGCTTTCAGTCTCAAAATAGAAATCTCAAGGAAGAATTGCAACACTTCAAGGATGAATTGGCCCATAGTAACTTGAATGTTATGGTAGAAGATGCCATTGAAAGAGAGGAACTAGTAGTGAAGAAGAGAACACCTGCAGTTAAGAATATTATCCTTGCAAAAGAAAAACATTTTTTTATGATAGAGGGAAGCTCTCCTACAACAAGGAGGAGTGCTAGGTTTATGAAATAATTGGGGGATATAAGCTCCATTTTTGTGGGTGATTTATTTTTGCAAGAGTAAGATGATCCATGAAGTATAATTTTTTCCACCTATATAGGCATCTACAGGCTCCTAACCTATCAGGTAATTTTTTGTTCTTTTGAAGGATTGGTCTCATCACACAAAAAAAGCACATACATTCGGTAGTGCCATGGCACCGCAGAATCATCTATATAGCATGTTTTGCAATTTTTCTACCTTATATGCTATGAAATATCCTAGCCGAATTAGATAGTGGTGCTGTCGAATCTGCAGAAACATTTTATAGATGGCGCTACCAAATCCACAGAGTTGTTTTGATGAAGGGCGCTACCAATTCCGTAGAGGCTATTTCAGGTTTGGCGCTATCGAAACTACAGAAGCTAATTCAGGAGGAGCGCTATGGAATTGCACACAGTCAATACACAGTATCGTCGCTATGTAAACTACGAGCATGTTTTGGAGAAGGCGCTATGAAATGTGTAGATTTATTTTGCAAAGGGAACTACAGAACTAGCTACCCGATGCGCTACTGAATGGCGCTACGAACTGACACCTGCAATCAAGGGATTGTAATTCATCACTCTTTTGGGTGGCTTATGATTTGGAGAAGAGAGAGGATCACAAATGGCAGCATGGTGAAAACATACAACCCCTGGAGGACACTTGGCAATGGAAAGTAATGTGCCACAAGGGAGACGATGTTATTTAATTCTTGTTGGAGTGATTGCCAACATGATTCCTTTTTTGTAGCATTTTTTTAAATAGATGTTAGCACAGGTGTTATATTGATAAATGATTTGGAGAATCCTATGGGAGGAAGGCCAACTCACACCTCCAGTTATTGCCTTTCCTTTTTTGTTATAAATACATATTCCAAATGATTAAGAGGGTTCAAATGGTTGAGTTGGGGATCCATATTTGTAATAGTTTTGACTAAGTAGACTGGTTCTCTAGTTATGTACTGGACTTAAGAATTTTTTATTAATAGAAGTCAGTTTCTCTTATTACATCTTATTGCCTCTTATGCTGACTTTTTCATGATTGGATGATCCACATGATATTGTTATGGTTGTGTTATGATGAATGTTTGATTATAATACTACTATGATGTTCTTCAGTGTGCTTTAAACTTTGAATTCAAGAAGATATTGTGTTTTAGTTTTTGCTCCTTGGGCTTCTTGAAGACTTGATGTCAATTGTATACCTTTATACCTCCCTCACTAAGTCTTCCTCCTATTCACTTTTACTCCCATTCACTGACTAAAGTTAATCAAGACCTCAATTTCTTATGCATGCTAGCCCAGATTTATGAGTTAAAACATTATTATTCTAAGTCTTGACCATTTGACCTCTAAACACTCATTTACATTTATACATACTTTGATGGGTATTGGGCTTATCCTCTTTTCAATCTAAGGGTGATTCTTAGTGCTAACATTGAATTTTCAACTTAATTTAGCTTTTTCCCCAAAGTCACATTTAAATTATAATGTTATGCTTAGGTGAACACTTTAGAGCCTCTTAGTCCCCATTTCTCATGCGACTATAGTCTAGTGGGGACATCTAGACTACTAATTCTTTGTAACCCTCTCATCAAGAGGTGGGGGACATTATAGTCTCCTCTGATGGGAATTGCTTGCCCATAAGCAATTCTGACCCTACTTTCTGAAGAACCTGTTCATTCTCCCAAGTAGCATCTTCTATAAGAAAATCATTCCATTTGATCAAGTACTCCCTGATGTTCTTATTCCTTAGCGTCTTCTCCCTTACTTCCAACACTTCTTCATGTATCAATATCAATTACCCCTCCTCATCCAAGGGAGGTAGTTTCTTAATAGGAGTGATTTGTTTCCCTCTGGCTCTTTCCAAACATGATACATGAAAAAAATTGTGTATCTTGTTTCATGGGGGTAGATCAAGCTCATATGCCATGACCCCTACCTTTATTTTTACCCTGTATGGCCCAAAGAAGCGAGGTTGAAGATTTTTTTCACCATTCCTCTTTATAGATGCATGTCTATAAAGTTGGAGCCTTAAGTATACTAGATCACCAACCTCAAATGTGCGCTCCACTCTATGCTTGTCTACCTATATCGTTTGTTGATGTGTCTCCCTGTGCAAGTGGTCATTTATCTTTCTAAGTATATCTTGTCTTTTTTGGATCCAATCTTGTACCAATGGTGCTCTTCTATCACCAAATACAATCTCCACAAAGGTGAGGGGATCATAATTGTATAAGGCCCTGAAATGTGACATACCAATAGACATGTGGTAGGTGGTGTTGTAGAAATACTCATCCAAGTGTAACCACTTAACCCATGCCTTATGTTTTACTAAAACATAATTATGAAGGTACCCTTCCACCCATTTGTTGACTATCTCTATCTGGCCATTATTTTGAGGATGATATCTAGTGTTCAGGTTCAAGTCCATACCTACCAAACTGAATAGTTCCTGCCAAAAGGTTCTCATGAACCTGTTGTCCCTATCACTCATTATGGTTTTGGGTAAACCATGCAACCTAAAGATCTCTCTGAAGAAAATTTATGCAACCTATGAAGCATGGTAATGTGTGGAAATGGAAAAGAAATGGGAAAACTTGGTTAATCTTTCCACAACCATAAAGATGCAATCCTTTCCCTAAACCTTGGTAATCCCTGTGATGAAGTCCATAGATATAATCTCTCATTATGTTCTGGAATAGGGAGTGGTTGCAATAAACCTGTTGGATGAGTGTGCTCCTCCTTGTTCTCTTGAAAAGTGGAACATTCCTTGATGTGGCACATTACATCCTCTTCCATGCCCCTCCATGTGAATCTTTCCCTTACTTGCCTATATGTTTTCACAAGTCCTTGATGCCCAGCCAATGGTAAGTGATGGCATGCCTGCAATACATTCTTTTTTGAATTATTATATAGGAACCAAGAAAATCCGACACTTATAGTATATGATGTCATCCATGATCCTGAAGTTATCATCTTATATTTGTCCATCCATCAACTCACAATAAAACTTGTTTTTAGAATACTCCACCAAAATATGTGCTTTCCAATCAACTGAAATATCTGTCATGGCATATACTGAAGGCCTTCTGGACAAAGCATCAACCACCATATTTTTTTTACCTTTTACAAATTCAATATCAAAATCATAAGATTAGATCTTGCTAACCCATTTTTTTTGTCTTTAATTAAGGTCCTTTTGATCCAAGAAGTACTTGAGGCTATTGTAATATGTCTTGACAACAAATTTTTCCCCAACCAAGTACTATCTGAATTTATCCAACACTTGTATACTAGCTATCATTTCTTTGTCATAATAGTGTATAGGAACTCAGGCCCCCTCAGTTTTTGGCTCTCATAGGCAATGGGGTGCCTATTTTGCATAATAATTTCTCCAATGCCCTCACCTGAGGCATCACAGTCCAATATGAAGGGCTGTGAGAAATATGGTAAAGAGACAACTAAACAAGTTTTCATTAACTTTTTCATTTTATCAAATGTCACTTGTATCTTTTTATTCCACCTAAATGCACCTTTTCTAGTCAAATTTGTTAAGGGTGTGCAAAGTTGGGAGAAGCCTTTAGCAAAACTCCGATAGTAACTGCAAATACCAAGGAATCCTTTCAACTTAGTAAGAGCCTTGGGTGTTGTCCAGTCAAGTATAGCTTGTATTTTTTGTTGGTGCACCTGTACTTCTTTCTCTCCAATGATATGTCCCAAGTAAAGGACTTCAGTAATCCCAAATTCAGACTTTGACTCTTTAGCGTATAAATATTGTTCCTCCATAATGCTCAATATTTGGTCTACATGCTTCAGATGATCCTACTAAGTTTTGCTATAAATCAAAAATCCATCAAATAAGACTAAGAGAAACTTCCACAATTTATTTTTAAAGACATGATTCATGATTAAAAGGTGTTTGGAACATTAGTTATCCCAAAGGGAAAAACCAAAAATTCATAATGACCATAATGACATATAAAAGTTGTTTTTGGCACATCTTACTCCCTTATTTTGATTTGATGATAACCACAACACAAGTCTATTTTGGTAAAGTAGATAGTGCCATGTAACTCATCCAATAGCTCATCTATCTGAGGGAGCGAGTACCTGTTCTTAATAGTCTTCTTATTCAAGGCCCTGTAGTCAATGTACATGTGCATAGTCCCATATTTCTTCTTTACCAAGACCACTGAAGATGGAAAGGGACTAGAACTTGGTCTAATGTGACCCATGTCCAAGATTTCTTTA
This sequence comes from Picea mariana, assembly GCA_032191745.1. Classification (NCBI taxonomy): domain Eukaryota; kingdom Viridiplantae; phylum Streptophyta; class Pinopsida; order Pinales; family Pinaceae; genus Picea; species Picea mariana. Next base: position 4,944 of record JASDQU011505707.1, on the reverse strand, counting down.
ATATATTTTTCAATTTCATGCTTATACTTTTTTGGGTGTCTATAAGGAGTAGTGATGATGGGTTTTTCACCTTCTTCCAACTCTATAATATGCTCAAACCCCCTATCTGGTGGTGCTCCTGGAGGAATAGGTTAAAAAACATTCAATGATTTTCTAAATGTCATGAGAGTAATGAGGATGCCCCTCCTTATCCACCTAAATTGATATTCTACATTCTGCTACATATACAATGTCTTCTCTCCTAAAAATGGCCTCCATGCTCTTTTTTGTAACCACTCTAGGTGTATTGTCTACCATTCCTCTTAGTATCACATTTCCCCCATTCTCTTCAATGAATGACATTTATATGGTTTTGTAGTTGGTAGTGATAGGTCCCAAGGTACCAAGCCACTGAACTCTCAAGGTGATATTGGTATCCGGTAGATCCATCACATAGAAATATTTCACCAGTTCATGTCTGTAGCATAAAAACTCTTATTCACTAAGAAATGAATATTTTTGAGTATTAATATTTAATTGAATCTATAGATGAATATTATTACACTACCCTCATGATGGTTGCTATACAACATTGACTAGTCACGAGGTGAGGAGGTACGTGCCTCTTGATGAAGAGGTACGTGCCTCCTGATTTAATTAAATGATGTTAATTATTATTACAATTACTATATTTATTATTATTATTATTATTATGTTTGTAACATTTCCACCCTCTTAAGATTTTTCTTTTTCCTCAAAGAAAGGGTAGTGATGGGTATTGTAGGAGGAATTGTTCAGACTCCCATGATGCGTCTTCTTCTGGAAGTTTTTTCCATTTGATAAGATATTCCTTTATGGTTTTGGAACATAACACCTTTTCCTTTGTGGCAAGAATACCTACTGGTTCTAAAATAATTTTTCCTTCGTCAATGAATTCAGGGATTTTTGTTTGCACTGGTTGAGCTTGCCCAAGAATTTTTTTGAGACATGAAATGTTGAAGACATTGTGGATGTGACAATTGTCTGGTAGCTCCAATATATAAGCTACTTGGCTAATTTTTTTGTTAATTTGAAAGGGTCCATAGAATTTTGGGGCCAATTTGTTCTTCCCTTGTTTCTTAAGGGATAATTATTTTTAGGGTTGAAGTCGTACAAACACCCAATCTCCTTCTTCAAATTATCTTTATGACCTATGTTGGTCTGCTAGTTGTTTCATTCGATTACGAGTTGTTGCTAGGTTCTCTTTTAATATTTGTATGATTTTTTGTTCTTCCTCTAGCTTATTTATTACTGCTTTGACCTTAGTATTAATTAGTGCAAACTCCTTCCATTTAGGTGGTTCATAACCATATAAGGCTTGGAAGGGAGTCATTTTAGAGGAAGTGTGATATGTAGAGTAATACCACCATTCTCCTAAGTTTAACCATTGAGATCATTTATTTTTCTTATCTGTCACGAAGCACCGTAGGTACGTTTCTAAGCATTTATTTATGATTTTTGTTTGTCCATCTGTTTGTGGGTGATATGCAGAGCTCATATTAAGAGATATTCCTATATTTCTGAAAAATTATTTCCAGAATTTCCTTTAAATTTTGCATTCCTATCGCTGACAATTACCTTCGGAAACCCATGTAACTTATAAATGTTTTTGCAAAAAATATCTGCAATTTTTTTTGTTGAGTCGGTTTTTCTTACTGCCATGAAATGTGCATATTAGGTTAGTATGTCAACCACCCCAAAAACAATTTCTTCCCCTCAGACATGGGTAGCCCTTCAATGAAATCCATTGAAATTTCTTACCGTTTTTGTTCAGGAATATGTAGGGGATGAAGTAATCCTGGAGTCAACATTTTCATTTTTATTCCTTTGACAAATTTCACATACGACAACAAATATTTGAATCTCCTTATTCATTCTTTTCCAATAGAATTGTTGTCGTGCATTATAGTATATTTTTAAAAAACCCACATGTCCTGATGTTGGGGAATTGTGTGACTCCCTTGAAACATTCATTTTAAATTTTGAGGATGGAATTAGGTAGATTTTGTTCTTGTACCATAAAATGTCATTTTTCCGTTCAAATTTGGGGTTTTGGTCTAAATTGTTGATTATGGAAGAAGATTCAAGATCTTTGGCATACTCAAATCAAATCTCATCCAACCAATCTGGAATGACTATTGTTGTTGCATATGTGTTTACTTCCTCATCTTTTCATGATAGTGCATTAGCAACTACCTTGTCTTTCCCTTTTTTTTGTATTATTTCCATATCAAAGGTGGAAAGTTTATCCATCCACTTTTGTTGTTTTGTGGACAATGTTTTTTGTCTTAGTAAGTATTGGATATTATTGTGATCAGTACGTATCGAAAATTTGTTTCCTAAGAGATATTTTCGCCATTTAGCTGATGCATCCATAATAGCTAACAATTCCTTATTATAGGTAGATTTTAACTCTTCCTTTTTGTTGAGATTTCAAATTTCAAATGTTAATGGGTGGCCATCTTACATTAATATTGCTCCTATTCCAATTCCCGGTGCATCACATTCTACTACAAATGGTTTTACAAAATCTACCTAAACCATGCAACCTAAAGATATCTCTGAAGAAAATTTATGCAACCTATGAAGCATGGTAATGTGTGGAAATGGAAAAGAAATGGGAAAACTTGGTTAATCTTTCCACAACCATAAAGATGCAATCCTTTCTCTAAACCTTGGTCAGCCCTGTGATGAAGTCCATAGATATAATCTCTCATTATGTTCTGGAATAGGGAGTGGTTGCAATAAACATGTTGGATGAGTGTGCTCCTCCTTGTTCTCTTGACAAGTGGAACATTCCTTGATGTGGCACATTACATCCTCTTCCATGCCCCTCCATGTGAATCTTTCCCTTACTTGCCTATATGTTTTCACAAATCCTTGATGCCCAGCCAATGGTGCATCACATTCTACTACAAATGGTTTTACAAAATCTGGTGTTGATAAACATTCTTGTGCATTGTTATCCCATTTGAAGGAATTATTCTTTAATAAGTTTGATAAGGGTGTTGCTAAATGAGCGTAGTTCTTGATAAATCTTCGATAATAACCTGTTAATCCAAGGAATCCCCTTAGTTTTGATATGTTCTTTGGTTTGGGCCATTCTTTGATTGCCTTGATTTTTTCAGGGTCCACCTTGACTCCTTATTGAGATATGACATGACCAAGGTATTCTACTTCTTCTTTACCAAAGGAACATTTTGATAGTTTTACATAGAACTAATTTTTCTCTAAGAGAGAAAGTACCTATTCAAAATGCTTCATATGCTCCTTCCATGTTTTATTGTAAATAAAAATATCATCAAAGAAGACCAATATGAAATTCCTTAAGTAGGGGTGAAAAAGTTGATTCATAGTTGCTTGGAAGGTAGCTGGCGCATTGGTTAGACCGAACATAATGACTTTAAACTCATAATGACCTTCATGTGTTTGGAAGGAATTTTTTTGTACATCTTCTAATCTTACTCGAATATGGTATTACCCTAATCTTAAATCGAATTTTGAGAAGTATTTAGCTCCATGGAGTTCGTCTAGTAACTCATCTATTAAGAATATAGGAATTTTTTTATTATAGTTAATTTATTTAACCCTCAATAGTCTATACATAGTCTGAAAGATACATCCTTTTTTCCGAACCAGTACTACTGGGGCTGCATATGGGCTCCTTCTTGTCATAATAACCCCACATTTCAATAGGTCTTGAATTAACCTTTCTATTTCCATCATATGGTGGTGAGGATATCGATAAGGTCTAATATTATCTGGTGTTGAATCTAGCTTAACCTCGATTATATGTTCTATGTTTCTATAAGGTGGCATTTTTATAGGTAAGTCTTGGAATACCTTGTCATAATTTTGGATTAATGTTTGAATCTATGGATGTTGATACTTGACTATTTATGTTGTTAATAACTCCATCTGATGACAGTGTGCTAGGTACGCTAGTTCTCCTTTTCGAATTAGTTTCTCCATTTGTTGTGAAAATATAATTTGGGTGGGAGGTGGCTGGAATCCATATAATTTGTATTGTCTCCCTTCCCA
>JASDQU011505706.1:7173-19372 GCA_032191745.1 Picea mariana | reverse complement strand
GGTGAAATCCTCTTTGGACGAAAAGGACAAGATGATCCAAAGTTTGAAGAAAAGATTGAAAATGTCACCTATGGACCATCCACAGACAACAAAGTTAACTTATTTGGAGCAGGAAAAGGAAACCTTCAGACAAGAGGCCCTGGACTATAAGGATGAAGTGTTGAAATTGGAGAAAGAGAAAGAAAGTTGGTCACAAATGCAGTCCACAAAATCAGATATGGAAATTATCATGCCTGCTAATGTAGAGGTTGGATCAAGTGCTGAGGGGTTAGTTCAAGCTATGTCCCAGATAAGTTTGAAAACAGGTGAGATCAAGAGTCTCAAAGAAAACTTATAAAATTAGAAACAAGAGATGAAGGTGAAGGATGAGAAATTAGCTCAACTCCACAGAGAGAACCAAGACCTACAGGAAAGAGTGAACAAGCTAAAAACTAGGTTAAAGGGTAAAATGCTACTACAGGGAGTCAAACATGTAATATGGGATGCAATTGCTTTGGAGGTTGCTAATTTCAAAAGTTATCTATATTTTATCAACAACAAAGACAACATGGCTGCTACATCTCGGAACAAATGCGTTGTTGTAAATGAAGTGTTAGCAAAGAAGCCCTCAGAATGGGACCAAAATGCCATCAACTTACTAAATGTTATACCAACTACTGATCTTCATGCCATCAGTGTGAAAGATAGGACTTCTTTAATCATTTCAGCCAGGAGAATCATTGCCAAACACAACCTGCTCAGATCAGTCCAGAACAAAGTTGTGCAAATGGACCATAACATACAGGATTTTAAAGACGCCTTTGAACAATTTTTTTCTAAAGGCCTCCCCTCATTTTGGGATGGTAAAGGATCATTATACAAGCAGTAATATTATCACACTCTTCTCATGCAATACAGGATGGACCATTCCAAGTTTGAAGATATGGAAGAAAGTCTGAAAGACCCTATCTTTATGAACATTTAGCTACCGATTTCGAAATTTTGAACAAATTCAAAACAATGAAAGTCAGCATACCAGTCATGTCCAATGCAACGTGCATCGATCTCAAAATTTTGATTAAAGAAATGATGGATTACGAGATCCCCTCTGATGCACAATGGAAAAAACTTGTGCGATTGGATAAGACAAAATGCCACATCCCCAGAACCAACAGATGATCTCCAGCTGTCACAAATATTGCAGATCCAACGGAAGTATAAGGCAGAACAGATGTAGCGGAAGCAGCCGAGCGGTCAGAGAGACTATTCATGATGTTGAAACGTTTCTTTTTTCTAATGATTGTAAGTCATTTCATATACCGAAACTGACATCTGAAACTGTTACAGAAGCTTAAACATTTCAGTTTCAGTTATTTTTTATCAAATTGTATAAGTACTAAGAGACTTGAATTAGTTAATATTGGCAGAAGTGCAAGAGTGCCTTTTGGTTGTATCAAACTATATTTGTAAATTTTATGAATCTTAATTGAATACAAATGCAAAAGATTTTGAAGTCTCTATAAAAAGATTCTAATGGGTGGTAATATGAGCTTTGTTTCCTTTCATCGTATGTATTTCCTGTAGCCTGTCATTTCATTTACATTTTCTTATGTTTAAATTGGATAGTTTAAAGGCCCAGAATTCGTCCGGTGACTCTCTTGGCTTGAGCAATTTAAACTATGTTATTGTATTCTTAACTTATTCGAAATTCATTTCAGCAATGCTCTGATGCAGTTATTTGTCTTCTTTATCTTCCTACACATCTTTTTATTTCAAGAATAAATCAGATTCATCGCCTCATTTAGCCTTTGTCCTCTGGAGAGTTCTATCAACTTGGTGCATTGTTTCCATTCACTTTCAGAGTTTTGACTCCATAGCCCATAGTGTTCCCCCCTTCTTTGCCAACAACCTTATTAAAAATCTCCTAAACAAACCAAATCTAGCCACTGATTTCCATTGATATATCAAGTGAAACAAGAGAGCCCTCTCTGAGTTGAGAAGGCTAGTGCTTCAGCTCTAAAGCTAGTTGAAACAATTACCTCTATCATTTTTCTATTCATCCAAATGGAATTTACAGAGTGCTAACATTCTGGCGTCATTTCCGGGGACGAAATTAAAAAAACAATTCCTTGGGAAAACGACTTAAAGCTTTAGTTTGATCCCTAAGGGTGACTATGGACCAAACACCTTATTGGCTGAAGATTATATTTACCCTAGAGACTCCCTTACTCAGAGACCATTTGTACTACACTGTGTGAGATAGAAACCCTGGCTCCTAAGAAAATCCACACCAGGAGAAATATAGACCTAGAGCCTGCAATCCCTGTCTCTAGCCTTGAAAATATTGGTCGAAGAAGAAAAGAATAGACAGTAACCCTTGTGTTACATCCAGACCGATATTCATCCTTACCTAGAGATGGATTGATCAATATCGAAGACCTTGAGTTTGATCCAAAATTCGAACACTCCTTGTTTAGAACCAGGTCCAAATCCCTTTTAGACGAGACCCTATTTGACGAAAAAAATTCCAAGATTCGATTCTAGCCACCTTCGTCAAACCTGTAGTGACTTATGCCTGAAACTAATAGCCTCTCTGAACCCTCACAGCAACTATGGCAGCCATATTTTCTCCTCTCATACTACCTACTCTATTTCATGACTTACCCTAGGAGTACAGCCTAAGGATTAATCTATATGATGTTGAAGGTAACGTATCAGCCCAGAAACACCTAGACTGGTTTGATGATTTCATAGACTTAGAGGAGGTGGATTATGAAGATGTAAAAATAAGGTTGTTTATGCAAAGCCTTGCAGGAAATGTAAGAAAATGGTCCAAAGCCCTTGCACCAGGAAGTATTGCATATTTCACAGCTTTTGAGACACTCTTCCTTGCTAGATGGGGGGATAAGAAAAACCACCTTCAGTTGTTGACACACTACAACAATATGAAGAGGTCACTTGATGAAACAATGCAGTCGTTTTCAGCTAGATTCATGAAGGTATATAATGTGATTCCTGGTGAAGTAAAACCCCCACTCAAAGTTGCTCAACTCAGATATGTTGATTCCTTTTAAAGTGATTTTTCTTTATTATTGAGGGAACAAAGATCTGCCATGCTATATGATATGATGATAGATGCCATTGAAGTCAAAGTAAACCTTATCGATTCAAGAAAAATGAAATCTAGTTATGGCAGAAACATGGGCAAAAATCAGGATAAGGCACAAACGTCCACATCACAAACGTCAGAATAAATATTTGAAGCGATGATGAGAAACATGGAAAGGATGATGGAAAAAATGGCATTGGGAAACAAACCCAACCCTAGGGAACATGCCAATGGTCCACCTAGAAATCTAAGGAGACCCGATGGTCCACAGATCATACAAAGAGAGCATAGGAACTAGGGTAATCAGGTGGCTCAAGCAGACCAAACAAATCAAGGAAATCAGGGAGAACAACAAGTAAGACCCCCTTTTCAGAATAATTATATAGATGGATATTACGATGGATATTTTGAAGATAATGTGAACTGTTGTGATGATAAAGAAACTGAGGTGTTTTTGACCAAAGAAGAACATGACCAGTTCATGGATGCTAGTGAAATATTCTTGCAAGATGAGGAGGAAAGGATATCAGTAAGAAAATAATATTATGAGACTGGATTGAAAAATGCCATCATGCAATTCCAAAGGAAATACAATCTCTGAAATCAAAGGGTGCCTCAAAATCCTCCGAAAGGTAATCTCCCAAAGGAAAACCCCGCCAAAGATGCTCAGAGTAACATGCCCTCTTCTAGTCAACCCAAAAAATATTCCCCTATGAAAGACTCCGCTACAAAGGAGGCTATGGATAAGGGAAAGTAGAAAGAGGAACTGCCGAAGAAAATATTGACGAGGAAAGACTATCACTAAAGAGGTAGAAAAAAATCCATCCTCTTTTGACTTCGAAAGTGAGATGGCTAAGATCAAGATTCCAGTACCCTTTAATGAATTGATCATAAATAAATAATATAGGAGTCAGATCATCAAGATGCTTAAGATGGGACAAACCTATGATACCCTAAACATACAATATGATCACCCAGCCATCTTATTTGGGCCAAGAGTAGAAGAAAGCGGTGAAAGTGAAGAAGTTCCTCCTTTTTATGTCAACTTAAAAATCCATGACATGACTTTACACAATGCTATGCTGGACTCCGAAGCATCTCAAAATATGATGCCGAAAGAGGTCATGGACCAACTGGGCCTTGAAGTCACAAGACCCTACAAGGATTTGTTCTCTTTTGATTCAAGGAAAGTGAAATGCCTTGTCATGATAAAGGACATGGTCATTTCTCTGGCACAAATCCCAGTGAAGAATATGGTGATGGATGTAGTGGTTGCTGATATCCCTTTAAAATTCGGCATGCTGTTGTCCAAGTAGTGGGTTGCAAAATTGAAAGGAACCCTCTATATGGACATGTCATATTCCACTATTCCTGTTTTTGGTCAAGACAGAGGATTGTACAGGGAATTTCTACTGAAGTATATGGTCAGCAACAAATCACAACCTACCAACCATCCTATATACTCAATAAGCACTGAGCTGGGGTCTTCCATTTTCTTCAATGATATATGCTCAGGAGCAGAAGAAACAGAAATAGTCATGGAAGATAAAGGTATACCCGAGCAACAGTTGGAGGAAATTTCAAAACAACAGGGTGACCCAGAGGATCAGATATGGAAAATGAACATTGATGTAGCTGCATACAGAGAAGGATCTGGGGTTGGCGTGTGGATAAATCATCCCACGAGAGATGCGAAATTTTTCTCTTACAAACTCGTTTTTGAATGTACAAATAATATGGCCGAGTACTAGGGGTTAATATTGGGATTGAAAGTTTTGGAAGAGTTGGGTGCCAAAAGGATTTTTGTACTCAGAGATTCTGAACTCATCATAAATCAAATCAAAGGCATCTACCAGGATAGACACCCTAGACTGAGGGCTTACAAAAATCTGGTATTATAACTCCTTGAGAAATTTTCAGAATGCATCCTTTCAGTAATTCCACAAGAACAAAATCAGGTCGCGGATACGCTGGCCACTTCAGCAACAGTGTTCAAAGTCCCGATCTTTCTTNGATGGAAAGATTCCTCAGGATGGAAAATGAGTTCGAGAATTTAAGCATTGATGATGAACATTGCGACGATGAAGTAGGTGCAGCAGTTTTTACCAAAGAAGGATACTTTGAAAATAAAATTGCTGGCAGAGATATTGTGTAACTAAAGAGCAACATTATCCCCAAAGGCCTGGTACCATTAGAAAAACCTTTTGATAAAAATGATGTCGCCAGAAGTCCAAAGATCACAGTAGATGAAGGGGACGTGGAATACTGTAACATTGGGACTCCAAAAGATCCGAAGAACATTAAACTATCCAAGAAGCTCAACCCTGAAGTCAAAGAAAGGTATGTAAAATTGATGAAGGAATTCCCTGATGTTTTTGCCTGGAGCTATGATGAGTTGAAAGTTTATGATACTAGTATAATCCAACATGTTATCCCAATAAAAGAAGATCACAAGCCATTTAAACAAAAGTTAAGGAGAATAAACCCTCTATTGTTACCATTGATAGAGAAAGAAGTAAAGAAATTGTTTGAAGCAAAAATCATAGTGTCCCTAAGATTCTCCAAATGGGTAGCAAATTTAGTGCATGTCAGAAAGAAGAGTGGGGAGATTAGATAATGTGTAGGCTTCATAAATCTGAATAAGGTATCTCTTAAAGATAACTACCATTTGCCCAAAATGGACCACATTCTACAGAAGGTAGTGGGATCTCAAAATATGTAAATGTTGGATGGTTTCTTGGGATACAACCAAATCATGGTGCATCCCGGCGATCAAGAAAAGATAGCGTTCACCACACCTTGGGGGACATTCATGTATGCCAAAATGCCATTTGGGCTTATGAATGTTGGAGCAACATTCCAACGGGCTATGGACATATCCTTTGCAGAGGAAAAGGAAAAATTCATTGTTATATACCTAGATGACATTAATGTGTATTCTGCTAAAGATGAGGAGCACATCAAACATCTCAGAAGGGTGTTCAAGAAATGCAGAAAATTTGTCATATCATTGAACCCAAAAAAAGTCAAATTTTTCCATGGAAGAAGGGAATCTCTTAGGGCATATCATTTCTAAGGAAGGAATAAAGGTAGACCCCAGCAGGGTTGAAGGAATCTTGAAGATTGGTATACCCAGAAGCAAAAAGGAAGTACAATCCTTTCTAGGTAAAGTAAATTTATTGAGAAGATTTATTCCGAATTTAGCAGAGATCATAAAACATATTACCAACATGTTAAGGAAGGGAAATGAAATCAAATGGATCCCTGAATCTAGAAAGTCTTTTGAAGACATCAAAGCAGCATTGATGAAGGCTCTTGTACTGGCTAGCCCAAATTTCAAGAAAGATTTCATACTATTCTCTTCGCTTCAGAACACACAATTGCAGGGGTATTACTCTAGAAGGATGACCAGGATTTTGAGAATCCCATAGCATACTACAGTAAGACCTTGAGAGATGCTCCATTAAAATATGACATCATGGAAAAGCAGGCGTATTCTTTGGTTAAAGCATTGAAAGAATTCAGGGTGTATATTCTACATTCACATACTACTACTTATGTCCCCAACAACTTAGTAAAATATATCTTAACACAACCTGATCCTAAAGGAAAGAGAGGAAAATAGATTGTAGTACTATTAGAATACGATCTTGACATCAAGCCCACTAAATTGATCAAAGGGCAGGGACTTGCTAGACTAATGGCGCAAACAAACTGTGAACTCTTGGGAATAAAATTCACTACAGATATGTCAGAAAATACAACAAAGGAAGAAAGGGTGACTCCATGGATATCTCAGAAATTTCTTAACTCTGTGTGGTATGCAAACATTATCTTTTGTACTAAAAAATCTGCAAGCCCCTCCTAAGTATAGCAAAACAAAGGCTAGGTTCTTGAAACTAAAGGCGGTGAAATTCTGCATTGTCAATGGATTGTTGTATTGGAAAGACCCAGGAGGATATTTACTGAGTTGTTTGATAGAAGAGGAAGCGGAGAGGACCATCAGGGAGTTCCATAAAGGAGACTGTGGAGGTCATCATTATTGGAAGACAATTGTTCACAAAATGTTAAGAGATAGTTTTTATTGTCCTAGTATTTTCCCCGATGTTTATAAGGAAGTGTCAAAGTGCTATGAATGCCAAATCTTCGATGGGAAAGGAAAGATGTAGTCTCTGTCATTGAAGCCTATTTCAGTAGAAGATCCTTTCAGGCAATGGGGCCTGGATTTTGTAGGAGAGATACATCCACAATCTTCGTCTCAACACAAATGGATCCTGACTGCCACATATTATTTTACTAAATGGATTGAAGTTGTTCCTACCATACAAGCTACAAATGACGTTATCATTCGATTTCTAGAAGACAATATTTTGTCCAAATTCAAATGCCCATTCAAGATTATAACTGACAACGCAGTGGCCTTCAATTCTAAAATATTTGAGAAATTTTGCAGTGATTATAATATTACTCTGGGCCATTCTACATCATACTACCCCTAAGAAAATGGATTGGTTGAGTCTTCAAACAAAATCCTAGTACAAACTAGGAAAATATAAAGAGTAAAGAGTAAATCCTAGTACAGAGAATGACAACTCTATAAATCCATACTCTATAAATTGAGAATGATTACGATTTATAGAGAATGGCCACCTAAGGAAAAAACCTCATTTCTACAAACCATAGTCAAACCTGAACATTATTCAGAGAGTTTGTCCTTGCTTGTCAGTATAAGCGTCATGATCGTCGAAGTCTAGTGGGCTTGTTCTCTGTTGAGTCAGATTCTAGGTTCAGACAATGACAAGTTTGTGGTAGAGGTTATGTTAGGGTTCCTGTTGTTTTTCTTCCTGTCTGGGCAGTCAGTCTGTGTCAATTTTGATGAGTTTATTGCAGAAAACATACATCAACATCTGGTTAACTTCAGCTTGTTAAGATATTTCAGATACTATTCTCACTTTTTGAGAATGTTTCTCAGATCTAATAACATTGAGCTTCCTGAGGCTGCATTTATTTCAGTTGAGTGTAAAAAGATCACCATGCTCATCTTCATCAACAAGATCATGTCCAGAATATACAGTCTCATTTTTGGTTCAGATCTACCAAGAGTCCTAGAAGAAATGAAGAGTTCATTGCAGCTGAATCCGGAGAATATGATGGGAGACTAGATGTTTTTCACTCATTCCACCATGATTTGGGTATACAAATGCCAAGAAAGACCTCACCTTTTACCAGTTTTTCTGACTCCCAGGATATTTGCTTTGGAATTTATAATATAAAGGGTCATCTCAGGGACTGAACATTTCCTCAAGGCTCACAAGGCTTCTAATCTAGAATTCGCGTTCATGGTAGGTCCTTTTGTGGTGAAGAGCAAGTCTTGTTTGCCTCAAGTTCAATCCAAACTCAATGAATTTGGGTTCACACAGTTGTAAGGAAGAAGATATGATCCACATCAGATTATATGAAAGAGGATATTGGCAAGCCGACAAGGCCCTTATGAACACGATCACGTTGAAGAACGAGATAAATTGGTCAATCTAGATACCTTCACAGAAATGGAGGTCATCATGCTGCATGATCAAGAAAAAAAGACAGAGCTCACTTTACAGCAAAGCTCAGCACAAAACCCCTCATCCAGGTTGATTATCAAAGCTCCTAAAATGAACATCTTCAATAAGAGAAGTAGTTCAGAAGCCCTAGGGGCTAGAAACCAACAAGACACCCTCAAGAAGATGAGATTCACATCACCCTCTCCAATTATTGACTTGGAGGAGGAAGACCAGAAAGAAAGGACGGACATGGAGATGGTAGAGACTGCAGTCCAGAATGAAGAAATCAACCCTAAGAACAAACCACAAAACGAAGGCAGCATGAAGGTTTTCAACAGCAGGAAACACGTATTTGGCCAGACTCCTGGGACGGTTTATCAATTTAAGGAAGACTTGCTACTTCAGTATGTCGTGAAAGGGAGTATGGAAAATAGTGAGATAAAGGATCTTTTGCCTGAAGTAGAAGGGACATCTCAGGGTAAATCTCACCTACACTCAATCAGAGATGTCAAGAAAAGGACATTCAACATTGCGGTGGCCGACAATGATAAGGTATCCGAGTTCAAGGTACACTATGAGAACATTGGTGCGCCTGACAAAGTAAAATTCCATAGAAATGTCAGTGATATGTTGTGCGTTGATTACCTAAACTTAGCTCTGAAGGTTGCAAGGTTGACAACACATGTATTGAAGCTAGATGGACAACTGAAACAAGAAAAGGTGTCCAGCAAAGCTTGGGTGACGTAGGTAAAGAGATTAGAGTCTGAAGGTCCACAGGGGGTGAAAGCCTCTCTAGACGAAAAGGACAAGATGATCCAAAGTTTGAAGAAAAGATTGAAAATGTCACCTATGGACCATCCACAGACAACAGAGTTAACTGCTTTGGAGTAGGAAAAGGAAACCTTCAAACAAGAGGCCCTGGACTATAAGGCTAAAGTGTTGAAATTGGAGAAAGAGAAAGAAAGCTAGTTACAAATGCTGGCCACAAAATCAGATATGGAAATTATCGTGCCTACTAATGTAGAGGTTGGATCAAGTGTTGAGGGGTTAGTTCAAGCTATGTCCCAGATAAGTTTGAAAATAGGTGAGATCAAGGGTCTTAAAGAAAACTTATAAAAGTCGAAACAAGAGATGAAGGTGAAGGATGAGAAATTATCTCAACTCCACAAAGAGAACCAAGACTTGCAAGAAAGAGTGAAAAAGCTAAAAACTAGGTTGAAGGGAAAAACACTACTGTAGGGATCCAAACATGTAATATGGGACGCAATTGCTGTGGAGTTTTCTAAGTTCAGAAGTTATCTAAATTTTATCAACGACAAAGATAGCATGGATGCTACAACTTGGAACAAATGCACTGTTGTAAATGAAGTGTTAGCAAAGAAGCCCTCGGAAAATGCCATCGACTTACTAAATGTTATACCAACTGCTGATATTTAGACCATCGGTGTGAAAGACAGGACCGCTTTAATCATTTCAGTCAGGAGAATCATTGCCAAAAACAACCTGCTTAGATTGGTCTAGAACAAAGTTGTGTAAATGGACCATATCATAAAGGAGTTTAAAGACACATTTGAACAATCATTTGCTAAAGGCCTCCCCTCATTCTGGGACGATAAAGGCTCATCATACAAGCAGGAATATTATCACACTCTTCTCATGCAATGGAGGATGGACCATTCCAAGTTTGAAGATATGAAAGAAAGTCTGAAAGGCCCTATCTTGGTAGAACATTTATCTACCGACTTCAAAATTATGAACAAGTTCAAAACAGTGAAAGTCAGCGTACCGGTCATGTCTTATGGAACGTGCATCAGTATGGAAATTTTGATTAAAGAAATGATGGATTACAAGATCCCCTCTGATGTGCAATGGAAAGAACTTGTGCGATTGGGTAAGACAAAATGCCACGTCCCCGGAACCAACATATGATCTCTAGCTGTCACCAATCTTGCAGATCCAACAGAAGTATAAGGTAGAACATATGTAGCGGAATTAGTCAGGCAGTCAGAGAGACTATTCATGATGTTGAAACGTTTCTTTTTGCTAATGATTGTAAGTCATTTTGTATACCGAAATTGACATCTAAAACTGTTACAGAAGCTGAAATGTTTCAGTTTCAATTATTTTTTATCAAACTGTATAAGTACTAAGAGACTTGAATTAGTTAATGTTGGCATAAGTGCAAGAGCACATTTTGGTTGTATCAAACTATATTTGTAAATTTTCTGAATCTAAATTGAATACAAATGCAGAAGATTTTGAAGTCTCTATAAAAATATTCTAATGGGTGGTAATATGAGCTTTGTTTCCTTTCATCGTCCGTAGTTCCTGTAGCCTATCATTTCATTTACATTTTCTTTTGTTTAAATTGGATTGTTTAAAGGCCCAGAATTCATCCTATGACGCTCTTGGCTTGAGCAATTTAAATTATGTTATTATCTTCTTAACTTATTCAGAATTCATTTAAGCAATGCTTTGATGCAGTTATTTGTCTTCTTTATCTTCCTACACATATTTTTATTTCAAGAATAACTCAGATTCGTCGCCTCATTTAGCCTTTGTTCTCTGGAGAGTTCTATCATCTTGGTGCATTGTTTCCGTTCACTTTCAGAATTTTGACTCCATAGCCCATAGTGTTCCCCCCTTCTTTGCCAGCAACCTTATTAAAAATCTCCTAAACAAACCAAATCTAGCCACCAATTTCCATTGATATATCAAGTGACACGAGAGAGCCTTCTTTGAGTTGAGCAGGCTAGTGCCTCAGCTCTAAAGCTGGTTGAAACAGTTACCTCTATCATTGGTCTAGTCAACTGGAAAAAATTTGCAGAGTGCTAACAGATAATATGTATGAGTCTTGGGTAGTAGATTCAGGGGCTTAATTTCATGCCACACCCCATAGGAAACATTTTCTAGATTATGTTCAAGGTGATTTTGGACATGTTTGTTGGCCCTCGACCAAGTTTTGAGGAAACATTGGCCGTGTTTGACCATTTTTGGGACTTCGACAGGATGGTCAAAGACGGAGCGCCCAACCGAAGCGGAGATCGCGGGATCTTACCCATTTTTGCAGGCTTTCTGAGTTTTAGGGTTTATGTAACGGGTATGGGATGTCAGCCCATGGGTTTACCCATGTTTAGGCCCTTTTGGTAATGTATAAATAAGTAGCTAAGTGATGTAAGAAGTAGTTACTAGTCATTGATTGGCTTAGTGCATGGCTAGTTGTCTTTGTGCAGGAATGTGTGAAGGCTTGTCGAGCTAAGTGAAAGCATTTTGTAAGTGTTGTGTGCACAGACTGTGTAAGGCATTGTACCCTGATCTAATTCAAAGAAGGAGGATCTGGCGAGGTGTGCGCAGATCTCCTATCCTTTGTGGAGTGGGATCTGTGGCTTGGTGCATGTAAGAATATTAAAGGAGACTAATAGAGAAGAAGAAGAAGTTGGTGGACGTAGCCCCACACTGGGGTGAACCACGTATATGCTATGTTGATGTGCTTTGTGCAATGTTGTTCATGTTATTTATGTATCTATTTTCTTAATGCACTTTTCTTGATGTATGGTATATAGATCTA
>JASDQU011505705.1:1748-12936 GCA_032191745.1 Picea mariana | reverse complement strand
TGTGTACCTCTGGATTTCACTAATCAGATCAGCCTATCTATTGGTGAACTTGTTCCATTGTCACTTGTTTTTAATTTTTATTTTCATGCTCATGTTGCTAGTTAGTTTTTATTTAATTTTTGATAATAGTTTAGTTGTTTGATTTCTAACCTTTTGCATTGCATCTGTCATGCCTAGAAGAGCCCAACTAGGCATGTAAGTGCTCACTTTTTGCTCACACATTGACGAAAAGAGCACGAACACTTATCTTGGTCATAGACCAAGACAAGGTCACCTTTAGAGAAAAGCCAAGGATGAACGGACCTATCATACTGACACTTGACCTTATGTTTGTGAGCCTCGTTGGCCAGGGCCACATCACGACACTGCTCATTGAGCTGATCAAGGTGTACTAACCGTTCTTCAAGTGGAGAAGTGTCTGGCAATAATTGTACTGCCAATTTTAGAGATGGGATCTGACATTCGATGGGCAAGACTGCCTCCAGCCCGTAAACGAGTTGAAAAGGTGAGAAACCGGTTGCAATCTTAACAAATGTTTGATAATCCCATAATGTTGAGTATAACATCAAATGCCAATTTGACTTGGTTGAGTTGATAGTTTGTTGTATAATAGTCTTAAGAGTTTTGTTTACAGCTTCCACCTGCCCATTGGCTTGGAGGTAGTAGGGCGATGAATGCTCTTGCCGTAACCCAAGATTTGATGTTAATTCAGTCATCATTTGGTTCTGAAAGTGACTGTTGTGGTCAGTAACAATCTCTCTTAGGATGTTGAACCTTGCTATAATCTGGTTGAATAAAAAGAGAGTTGCAGTCTCTCCATCATCTTTAAACGTTGGCATAGCTTCAACCCACTTAGTGAAGTAGTCTATAGCTATGATGATATAGTGGTGCCCCCTTGTTGAAGGGGGGCTGCAAGTAGTGTAATCAATCCCCCACTTAGTGAAGGGACCAACTATGATGACAGGAAACATGGGAGTGGGATGTGCCCTCATCTTCCAAGAGAAGATTTGGCACGGATGGCACTTATTGACTGATTCCATACAATCTTTGATAAGTGTCGGCCAAAAGTAACCTGCTCATAGAATATTTTGGGTTGTTGCCAACCCAGACAAATGACTGCCACAAGCTCTAGTATGGCAATCGTTGAGCATGAGGACTGCCTCCTCATGTGTGAGACATTGACGTAAGATGCAGTCTACACCTCTCTGATACAATGTATCATCAAGTATGAGATAATTCTTAGCATGATGGTGTATACTCCAATGCTCATCACGAGAAGCAGAAGTGGGTCACTTCAAAGTCTGGAGATAGATCAGTATATCTCCGTACCAGGGATCTGAAGATGTGATCAAAAACATATCTCCCCGGATAGGCGATTCTTCAGGCACAACGTCACCTGACTCAACCAGAAGTTCCAAAATAAGCTCTGCGAAGACAAATCACTTTTTGGACTTCGATGAAACGAAGTCTAAGTCAAAATCCTGGAGGATGACTATCCATCTACTGATTTTTCCACCTATTACCCATCATGTCAACATGTACGGGAATGGATTCATGACAGCAATGATGGTGGTCTTACGAAAAAGAACATAATGATGGAACCATTGAACAGCATGAACTGCCGCCAACACAAGTTTTTCGATATGAGAATAATTGAGTTCCGGTCCTACGAGGCCTCGTCTCAGGTAATAGATCATGTATTCCGAGAACAAATCATCTTCCCGAACTAAAACCATGCCAATGGTTGACTTTGTGACAGCCAAATATAATAAGAAATCTTTGTTATAGTTAGGTGGTCGTAGCAGAGGGGTCGTTGTGAGGGCATGCTTTAATGTGTCAAAAGTGCACTGAGCGGCATCGTCCCAGTAAAAAGGAATGTCTTTCTTCAATAAGCGCATAAAGCCCTTGGTGATTTTGGCATAGTTGGCGATGAAGCATCATAAAAAGTTCACCTTGCCTTGTAAACTCTGAAGTTGAAGGATTGTGCATGGGGGGGGCAATTGGATTATTGCCTCCACCTTAAGAGGATCGACCATGATCCTTGTTGTTGATACGATGAAACCTAACAAACGTCCCAACGTTATGCAGAAGCTGCACTTGTTTGGATTCAAGCGAATCCTAAAGTAGCGACAGCGTTCGAATATTAGTCTAAGGTGTGTGGGATGATCCATTCTCTTACAATATCGTGATGCTAAATCATCTAGGTAGGCCTCGACTATATACTTAATATCATGAAAATAAAAAGACATGGCCCGTTGGAATGTGGCTCCAACATTTTTAAGACCAAAAGGCATCTTACGATATGTGAATGTACCCCAAGGACAAATGAATGTCATTTTGTGTTGGTCTTCAGGTTTCATTTGGATTTGATTATATCCTGAAAAACCATCCATGAAAGAAAAGGCTTCGCAACCAGCACATTCATCAATTATCTGGTCGATGAATGGTGTTGGAAAATTATCTTTGGGACATGCCTTGTTCAAATCACGAAAATCGGTACATACACAAATCGTGCCTTGTTTTTTATTGACCGGCATGGGATTTGACAACCATTGGGTCAAATGGATAGGATAGATTAAACCTGCCTTTAGCAATTTCTCAACCTCAATCTTGATGGATGCAACTTTCTTAGGATTAACTGGACGAATCTTTTGTTGAACAGGCTTGGCATCAGGATAAGTTGTGATTTCCTGTTCAACTATTTTTGGATCGATGCTTGGCATTTCCTCATAAGACCAGGAAAAACGTCGCCGAATTCTTTGAAAATATCCGTGTAGATTTGAATCTCTTTGGGGGAGCAATCCGCTCCGACGAAGACGTTTTCCACGACGCCAGGGTTTCGGGAGATGTTGATTGGTATAGTTTCAGTGATAGTTGCCATATTTGCCTCAGCATAAATTTCATGTGTAGCTAAGAGATTAATAGGACACGATTGATCTCCCATCATGGACACGGTGAATTCTCTTGCTTCGATTTGGCTTAACTCTGGGAGAAAATATGGTCTGTGATGAAGATATTCCCAAGGTTTGTCCGGACTAGTCATTTCTTCGATGATTGCTTCATCAGAAGGCAAGACTAATTCTAACAAATCAGTCTTAGCGAGAGAACCCTGAGCCCAAATAGGCTCTAGAAGTGGATCTAACTCTTGTGCAGGAGTCAGATCAGGGTTAGTTGAAGCTTGCTGGACTAAAGAGTATGCTACTTTAGTGGTATACAAGGGCATGGACATGCATGGGTGCCCTATCTCATCCATTGTGGCCGATGGGGAAGTATCCATGGATCCTCGAAGTAAGTCATGCAGCATGACGAAACTTGAAAAATCTCAACCTTATGGTGATTGGATATAAATTTGATATCACCGTGAGGAGGTGGGTAATCGAAGGTACCCATCAAGGATGGGCACAAACCAACTCCTACATTGACGACACCTGGTTGAGTATTATTAATCATCGGGACCATGGATGCCCCCAAAGCTGGGTCAGGTCTAGAGAAAGACAATTGATTGATGGTCACTATCCAGCCCTCGTGTGGAAACAAAAAGACCCAAAAAACTGTAGCAACCACATCTTGCATAGAATAATTCCAACTCCATCCTAACAAGAGGTTATAGTCAAGGGGAGCATCGACTACCTCTACTTCGACACACACGGTCTTCCCTCCTAACTGCATGGGGAAAGAAGGAATGATACCATGTGGTCGGAACAATCAACCATCAAAAGCAGTGAGGAGAGTAGGTGATGGAGACAAAACGGGCTGGCCAATGGCCTTCCAACATGTCAATGACATAACGCATGTCGAGGCACCCTCATCAACCACCGTGCGGAAAATATTCTGAGTAAAAGTTTTCATGGGATAAGCCACTACTATCTGAAATGCTATGTGGTAAGGCAGATGAGGTTTTAAGTCAGTTGTATCTAACATGATGGTACCCAGATTACAAGTGTCAGTAGACTCCAAAGCGGTTAACAAGGCTTTCCTCTAAGCAGGGCAGCTTTGGAGGACCTCCAAAGCAGACATCGCACAAGGGGTTTGTGATAAATCTTCCACCACAGAGTAGTTCTGGGTAGCCCTTGCATTTGGGTTATGAAAATATTTTTCAAATGCACCTTTTGGAATGTGTGTCATCATTTCTCCCAACGTCTTCTCAATCTATAGAGGAAGAGATGGGAGATCAGCTTCTTTACCCTTCTCAGAAGTGCTCGGCTTACTATAATCGTGCACTCTAGTCAATATGAAAGTATCACCCCTAACCATATATACGTTTACGGATGTGGGGTTGTTTGGAGGTGGGCAGGTTTCTTGGTTTCCCCCTTCTGTGCTTGCAGAGGCTTGATTTAGATTTTACCCATGTTGAAATGGATTAGTCAACACTGCCTGTTGTTGTTGTGTGACAAACTTTTGGGCCTCTGCAAGTCGAGGACATAGATGGGTCAGGTGGTCTTCCATGCACAAGTTGCATGGATACCTCGCCTTCCATTTTTCAATGTTGTCCCCACCAGCATTATCGTTGGCTTTTTTGTCCCCCTTACCCTTCTTTCATTGTTTTTTCTTCCCTTCAGGCTGTTGGGTGGCCTTTGTGTTAGTCAACTGCACTGTGTGTACTTCTGATGTTTTGATAGGGGAAGAATCCAAAGCAGTAGTTTGGCTGGCCGTTGTGTGTTGTATAGATAACTGTTGCAACTGCTTCGTCAATTGCTCAGTGGGCTTTGTTTGTGCTGAACCAACAATACCATCGGCATGTGGTCCAGCTCTCTGTCTAGTTTTATCTAGTATTGAATGTGGCGCATCTAGCAAGATGTTGTATAATAAACTGGACTGATTATAGATGAGTTCAAACTGTTGAGCCCTCATGATGGCATCTTCTTTGGAGAAAACTCTGGATGTCGCGACATCTTTGGATAACTGCGGGACCAAAGACTTAAGGAACCACTCAAGCAGGAATGCTGGTGGGACTGGTACTTTGATTAAACTCTTCTGGCATCTCCATTCTCAGATGTGATCAGAGATATGGTCTGTTGTTGTCTGTTCGAAATTAGCAAGCAGCTCTGTTCCAGCATCATATCTCACAGGTAACTGGAAATGGTTCAAGAAATCCATCGCTAGTTCGCCAAAAGAAGAGTATCTTGAGTGATCGAGCTCAATGTACCATTTCATGGCACTCCCAATGAGAGTACGTTGAAACAATCGCAACTGTATGGAGTCATCTTTCAATGAGTTAGATGAGCACCAAAGATGGAAGGTATTCACATGATCTCCTAGATCTTTGTTAGGCTTGGATTTGAACTTTGGAATGTCTGAAGGCAACTTCATCGGCATAGGAGGCCAATGCAGATCATGACAAATAGGGTCGTTCAACAACCTTGTCAAATCTGGCAAGTGTAAAGTCACCAGGAATGGTAGTTTGGGTTGTTGCTGATAACCTGGAAAAAGGGACCTAGAGTTTGACTGGCACCAGGTTGCTAGGAAAAGTTTGGTTGTTGGCCCAGATTCTGGTAGAAACCATGGCCCTGGCCAGCCTACGGATTTTTCATATGTGGAGACATCATCGGCTGATTTCCCAAATAGGACATAGATTGTTGGGCATGCATTGTATTCGAAGGACTTTGGGAAGGATTACCCCATGCCGGTCTCGTGGGGATAGGCATAGTAGTTTGTCCAGGGTTCCATTGATTGTGGAAAGAAGTACCCCAGATCGGCATTCCAGATGAGGGAACAGATCCCTGCCCTGAATTCCAAGGTCCTGCTAGGTGTGCCCCCTGTGCAGGAATAGTACCCTACATAGGAGTAGATTGTCCAAAAATGGGGTTGCCCTCAGTCGGGAAAGTGGATGATGAGAAAGTTTTGTTACCAAATGTTCTATTTGAAGAAAACAGTGTCGAACCTACTGGCATACTATGCAAAGGTGGTCCTTGACTCCCTGCTCCAAATAAACTATTGTGTGTGGTTTGCCTGGCGGATTGTTGATGCGAGCCACTGAGTGAAGGGGGCGAAGGAGGGATATGACCTCCTCCATAAGGAAAAGCGTTAAAAGGGACAGGAGTGCCCCCCATGTGACCTTGCAGAGGAGCATTAGAGCTCCCTGCCCCCAGACCCAAAGTCTGTAAAGTGGAGTAGGAAAGTACAGGACTTGTACCCGAACTAGGCATCCCATATGAGAATGGAGGGCCTATCGCACTTGGTGTGAAAGGGGTTGTGGCCGCCACCAAAGACGGGATCAGACCACTGTACGAAGTAGTTGCGGTCGAGACCATGGTGGCTCGGACCGACGACAGTGGGTTAGGAGATGAAATTTCTTCTGTGGTGACAACCGTGGTGGGAATTGAAGAATTCCCAGAAGGAGTAACAGCATTTGTTTCCATTGTTGTGTGCAACACTGTCTGGCACTCATGAAATTGAATTGGTACAATAAAAGGTTCCAAGAAATCAGTGGTTGGGGTTTCAACTGGGCCAAGAGTGGTTGCTTTGAGGTCCAAAACGGTCGATTCCTTCAGGAGTTTTTCGGGCACAATGGTTTGTAACCCAATCGCTTCAAAATACCCTTGTTGGTCTAGCTTTTTCCTTAATGGTGGCGGGGGTGGCTCCAGTGTAACCGGCAGCAGGCCAAGAATCCTTCGTGATCGGCAAAGCTCAGGATCCTCCACTATGTGAGAAGATCCAAGACACTCTAAAGGTAGTCTAAATGTTCAAAAGTAACACACACTAAAAAAGTCCCTAGAAGATAAGACAAGCAAACACTAAATTAATTGGAAGAACAGTTACAACAACCAACACTAGAGCAACTTACCGGTGCAAGTGCAACTTGAACACGGAATAACCCTCAGGGTATACTCTGCAAAGTGTGGCCTGATGTCTGTCTTAGGTACCACAGTATACCCCCGCAGTCACCTGTGTATGTCCCTAAAAATATTGGCAACTAGGTTGCCAGCGCGTGAACAGTCACCAGGCGGGTACAGTCGAAAGTCGGGTAGACCACAATGAGCAAGGTATTGAGCCCAAAACCTGTCAAGGGTATCGAGAGAAAATGTTCTGAAAGAAAACTTAGGACCTCGAACGGATTCGAGACCCACAAAGCCCCGTGGAAAATGCAAACGACGGAATCCCAAAACAAGCCCTCTATATGTGTTCTCCACTATGATTGGTCCAGCTTTGGAGGGGTTATCACCGCTACCTTTCCGCACGTGACCTCATGTTTATCCCCTGTGTTAGAGGGGGGTCTTGGATAAATTTCATGACACTGTACTTAGACACTCCCTATCTCAAACTCCAATGTTTGATTTTAAATGGCCTTGAAGAGTTTCCTCTCCAACCTAATCCAAGGCCCTAGTCCTGAACTAGTCAGTGAACCCTACAAACATAAAGGTCTAGTAGATTTTAAATTTGGAGTTACTTTTATGGTTTTGTCTTACATCAAGGGGTATGAGGGTGAAACTGATGATGTGTTAAAGATGAAAGCAAAAAATGAATGAAAAAGCTGGAAACAAAACTTTTACTAAATGCAAAATTTCAACAACTTTTCAAAAGAAATATTTTTAATTTTTCTAAGATTTTGGACAGCAAACTCAAAGGATTTTCACTCGACTACAAGCTACTTGTGATCTAAGTGAACTATAAAAACTTATGAAATAAAAGACTTTTCCCTGAATAATGATGCAGAAACACACTCTTCAACCAAACAAGAAAATGAAAAGAGATTTTTTATTATTTTAAATGCTAGTAAAGCATGAAAGGAAAAATACCGACAAGCAAAAACCAAGAAAAACAATTCTAGCCTAATCGCAGATCGCAAATAATCAGAGTAAATAAAAATCACACACTATCAATTTTAAAAGAAAATGACTCTCACACTTGTCTAAAAACCATGAAAATTCTTTTATTTTTCTAACTTTTTAAATGAGAAAAAGCAAGCTAAGGGTAAGATTAATCTTAAGCTATTGACTGCTCAGACAGAGATTCAAACACCTGAGAGGAATAATTCTTATCAAGGGAAAGGATGGATGCCTTACCCTCAACAACAAGTATTCTGTACAAGAACGCGACTGTCACTTTTACAGCATGTGTGCGAATGCGCGCTGGATAGAGACAGAGGGCATGTACACACGGTCTGACCTTGTACAGGCCGTGTGTATATCTAAACTCTGAGAAAAAATGAAAACAGACAGACCAAACCAGGAAGAGACCACTGATATTGATAACCAGGATCCCTTGAAGGTTTGGACACTCTTTCTAACAGAAAAACAAATAACGCAAGGAAAAAAAATGATAAGGAAAAAACAATCTGAGATAGGACTGCTAGAAAACAAGACTCAGACAGAATTACAGAAAACCCCCTGAGAATGTGTGATTCTGAAAGGGAAGAGGATGACTACCTCTAAAGTTCTATGAACTCTACACGCTACTGCTACTTCTACAGCTAGCATTCACACGCGGGCTGTAAGAGGGGAGGGCATGGGTACACACATGCAGGCCTTGTGCAGGCCACGTGCACCTCTGTGGGTCCCGAGAAACACAGTCAAGCAAAAGACAGGGAAAGATGGTATGGAAAACCAGACTCCCTGCTAGATCATACCTTACAAAAACTAAAAGAAAAAACAAGCAAGAAAAAATAGTCTGTAAAACTACCCAAAAACTAATAAAATTCCAGGAACCCTAGAGAGTCTCCCCAGTATGGTCGCCAATTTTTTTGTTGGGGAAAATCACCCTACGGACTAGCAAATAGAGTTCAGAATTTGCATGTAGATATGACCGAATAGAAATTACTTTCTACCTTCATCCCTAGATTTAAATCCCCTTTTCTTAGTAAATTCATGGAAAGATCAACCTACCTCATTACTGGCATTTGATTGCAATCCTTCATTGTGCTTGATTACTTGTTCGCAATACTCCTTCCAAAGATGACCTGCATCCAAGACAAGCAACAACTATGCATGCATACTACTTATATACTAACGGGTTAGAAATCAAAACATATATTGATCAAACTATAAACAGTTCATGATTTGGGACGGGAAAAGCATTCTCTTTATTACTTAGAATGAGTCAACTTACAAAAGCTGAGACCGGCCACCACTCCTCGAACCTGATCCTGGGCTCCTTTTCTTCTGCCCTTCAACTACTTTGCTTTGAATCTCCTTTGGCATAAGGAAAGGCTAAAGGGTTGGGACAATGGGAATACGTAAATGGGCAGAGTTTCTTTGCTATATTTTTTTCTCTTCCAAATGGTACCCCTACCCCTTCTTTTATAGGCTAAAAGGAGCTAGGTATTTGGATGAACCCTCGGCCATGCATGGCCGAGAGTTTCAGTTAACTCACCCATAGCTTTTTGTTCCATCGGAAACTTTCCTTTTTTCATGCTTTTGTCGGTTCACCTGGGTTGTTTTGGGTCAGCCAGCATGTACACGTGTGCAGTAATGGATTAAGGTGCGTGGGCCTTTATACAAGAGGACTTTCAAAGAGTTGTTCAGCAGTGTTTTGACAAAGAAGGGATATGAGTTGGCCTGATGCTAGGTAAGCATGTGTGGTGCAATTTAGGGTTATAACAATCGTCAACCTCAACACAAACATTGAAGAGACAGAAACATCCACATCAGTTATAGAGAATGAAGAGAAGCACTCTAAGTTGCTAGAAAAGAAGAATGAAGAAAATACAAAGAGATATGCAGAAGTACTCAAAGGAAGGAATCATGGTCAACCAAAATCTAAGAAAACTATTAAAGATACATCTTCAATGGGACCATCCATGTTCAAGCCACAAAGAAGCTTCAATCATGATCATGATCAGTCAAGACAAAAATTGAGAAGGACTAAAAGAAGATCATTCACTCCCAGGTATGCAAATTTATTTTATGGTCATTGTTTTTATTATACTATCTTTGGACATAAGGTTGCAGATTGCAGGGATTATAAAAGAAATGTTCAAGCAAGAAGTGCCTATGTGGCCACACGTAACATTGAGTGTTACAAATGTCATAACTATGGACACATAGCCAGTGATTGTAGAAGCATGATTAATACTTCCATGAAAGAGAATACTGATATCAGATATAAGAAATTATGGATAAGAAAACAAGAAGAACAGGTGAACAAAGACCAGGTACCAGAGATCGCAAGATTGGCAATAAAACGAAATGAAGAAAATTCTACAGAGAAAAAGAAAGATGTCAGATACAGAAAGTTCTGGAAAATAACTGAAATAAAGGAAGGGCAAGTAAATAAGGAACAGGATCAAGAGATTGTACTTTCAAGCATTGTAGTGGAAGATGAATCCATAGACGGAAAGAAAGAAGTCAAAGCTCATAGAGATAATGAATATACCCATGAAGATGATGATGAATCTACCAATGAAGATGATGATGAATCTACCAATGAAGATGATGATGAATACACATCAGAGAAAGAATTGTTCTGAGCCACCCGGCTTACAGACTCCCAAGTAATATGAATATTAGCCAGGGGGAGTCTATGGGATAGTTATGACAGACCAAAGAACCATCCTTAGAGCAGCTTGCAGAGTTTGAGAAGACATATTCAGAGCATTCAGTTAGCAGAAGTACAGTTTGATAGTATAATAATAAATGGGTTAGCATTATGGACAGTTGTGCAAGTAGAGTCTTGGACAATATGGACAGAGATGGATTCGTAAGAACACTTAGTAGGTTTGGATAGATATATGATAATGGACGAGAGCATGGATTCATAGATTGGTTCAGAGAGTGGTTCAGAGACAAAGGAACATTATCATAATGGATGATAATTACACAGGAAATGGCTCAAACAATGCTAATGGATTACAAATTGACAGATATTTTTTGGAAACAGGAAGTGCATACATCAGTTCACATTCAAAATAGAGTAATGCTTAGAAACAACACTGACAAAAATCCCTACTAGCTATGGAAAGGAAGACAACCAAATGTGAACCACTTCATAGTTTTTGGAAGAAAATGCTACATCGAAAGAGAAGATGGCAGAATGGGAAAGTTTGACTCTCGTGTGGACAAAAGAGTACTTGTTGGTTACTCAAGTACAAGGAAAGCATACAAGTGTTACAATCTGAGATTGAAAAAAATTGTGGAAAGAATCAACGTAACAATTAATGAAACAGGCAGAATAGAATCAAAGGAAGAAGAAAATGAATAAATGGAATAGCCTTCCGAAGAAGAAGTAGAAGATGAAAAGGAAGTAGAAGAGA
>JASDQU011505704.1:21073-34836 GCA_032191745.1 Picea mariana | reverse complement strand
GCAGGGAAGTAAGAAATAGAATATTCAACATCAATCACACACATGAAATATATAGAGACAAATATTTCCTGAGGAAACCCATAAAGGTAAAAACCTCTTCTTTTTGATATGATAAGTATACTTATTTTATGTACATTATCATTCTTATGAGCTTCAACTCATATTGAGGCTACAACCTCTTCTTTACAAGTAGCAACTTGTTGAGAACACCAACTCTTTGGTTTCTCTAGCACCCACTAGAAGGAAGCATCAACTCCCTGAGTGTTCCAGTACCAACTAGATGGAAGCACCAACTTCTAGTTACAAAAGCACCAACCTGTATAATAGAGAACAATTGTTCTCCCTTGCACCACCCTACCACCCTGGTTTTTCTAGCTACAACCATATGGAAGCTACAACTACCTGTGTTCAAGCACCCACTTGAAACTCTGAGGACAATAGTCCTCCCTATCACCTCCCTACCACCCTGNAGCGATACAATGTTTTTCAATGGCTTACCAGTCCCATCATTGTTTTTCTATACTTATCTTCTCTGCCTACATCAGTGTCTTCATGCTTGCATCTTCTTGAGCTTTCTGATATTCTTCTTTGTCTGTGCATGCACACCTTGGATTTCTCTTCCTCTCTCAGATATGCATTTATGTTCTATCTCTTTCTTTTGCGCTTTATACTCTGTGTATTATTTCCAATCTATGTGTTATGGCTCTTCTGTGTGTTTCAGCTACTCTCACACAACATGCTTCCACCCTCATTAATAACTCTCAACTGAAGCAATTGTCTCTTCTCTGTTCTTCATATATTTATCATGCCAATTCCTCTGCCAGATCATACACCCAACTCTTTGTCCTATCTGGCGATTATGTTGAGTCTGTTCTTCATCAGTGGTTGTTATGTTGAGACTATTCATGATCAATGTCTATTATCTAAGATTATTTGTCTTCTCTGGAAGTTAGAGTCTTCGACACTTTTCCATATGTCAATTGTCTCAATGATGAGTCTGCATTCCACTGGCAGTTACCTTGAGACTCTTCAGCTTCTCTGGCGATCACCCTGAGGCGCTTTGATTTATATGGAAGATATAATCACTCTGTTCTAGCAGTTACAGAGAGAGCCTTTGCGCGCTCATCCCTTTCTGAGAAAACTTCACAGTGGGCGCTATCTTTTCTATCTAAGCCCCTTCCTTTCACCTGACCACTGGGGGTGACCAAACGCCTATTCAAAAAGGTGCTTCGCGATATTGGTCTAGTGAGTGCCAGCTTTGTTTCTTGATATGACCTTGGGAAATGATATCACGTGACCACACTATTGTGGGCGTGTCCAAAGGTGGTTTGAATCAAACTTCTTTTCTCCTCGCAATTTACCTCGAGCTATCATGCATACTTTCTCCAAAACCGTGGTTTCAATTGCGGCTCACTCAAGAAAAATTAAGACCCGAGCATTTTCTAGCCCTGCAATGTGATGGGACCGTCGATCTCATGATCTTGACAGTTCTCCTAAATGGACAGTTCAGATCTATACTTTAATGATATGTGGATCATATTTAACCTCCCTAAATCAATGACTGAGATTTACTTTGTGATCCGGGCTTCGTGAATTTCAAATATCAAACCTCTCTTTTCCCATACAACAAACTTCTAGAGTTGAGAATCCACTGACATGTGTCCCTCATCACATCAATTGTCCTTGTTCACTTCAGTAATTTGACCTTTCATCCCAATCAGCTATTTTGTGTCCCCTTTTTCAATCAATGGTTGAGATATCCTTTGAGTGTCTGGACTTCTAATATCTCAAATCTCAAACTTTACTTCCCTTCGAAGTATGTGGATTATTGCCACATTTCCTTTCTAATGTGGTCTACCACATGTCCTTGACAAGGTGGTCTATTGATGTGGGTGAAAGGTGTAGGCAGTGTAGTGGGGTGTGGAGGCAGAGCACGGCAGTGGAGTGTGACATATAGTGGGTAGTGGAGTGTGACATCAGAGTGAAGAGGTGGTATGTATGAGTGGTTTGGTGGTTTATTCGGAGGGGGGTCATGTGGTAAGTGGTAATGAGTGAGGGGGGTTTGATTTAATAGAAATGTGACATGTATGAGGGTCCCACAAGGAAAATACCACCAACTCAACCCCCCCCCCTCCTTCACAGTTAAATGCGAAAAGCTATGGGGGGTCCAATATGCCCTATCGACCATAAATATGAGTCCCCGATTCTCGACCACTAAGATTACCGTGCCCTTTACCCATATTGTCATGTCCTTCCACTTTAGAATGATCTAAGGACTGCGATCTTCCTACAATGCAACTCTTCTATCTTATCCTATTCTTCCACTTAGAATTATCCAACGGCTGACAGAAATTCGCGTTTGATCCGACAACTGACGGGTATTCAGATAATCAAAACCTAAACTCTTTAGCCCAATTTAACTTAAGCTTCAATTAATTCGATCTGACGGTCGACGTATATTTGGGTGATTGTGATCTCAGATTTCATCCATTGCTTATCCTGGCCTTCCACTAATTCAATCCGATGGTCATCGCATTTTCTCCAAATCCGATGGTCCACATTCATTTTGGATTTTGGGCTTCGCATAATTCAACTTTCAAGTTGCAATTCTTCTGAGGTGAGATTCCATGAACGGTAACCTCCTTGCAAATCCACTAGATCTAACGGTTGATGTTCTTTTGGATTGGTGATCCAATGGCCACTAACGCTCCTCCTTCTGATCTTCTGATCTCTCCAACATAGAATATTTTCTAAGTGTTCATGAGTCTCGGCCTTTGCTCCTCCTGTGAGTCTGTCTCTTGGACCTCGTCTGCAATTCTGGAAACTACTATATCTTCTAAGCTTTCTCGTTTCTGCATATTGTTCGCTTCTCCTCATGAGATTGTCCTTTTCCTATAAAACATCAACATTGTTTTTATTTCCATCAATGAAAAGCACACGCTTTCCTGTAAAACATGCCAACAATCTCCCTCTTTAGCATTGATGGCAACCCTAAAAGGTTGCTTGGACCTCCAACGACCTCCAACTGTAGCATCCAAAATACTCCTTCTCTCCCCCTTTGACATCAATGTCAAATAAAACATACTCCCATTAAGCTATTGCAGTACTTTTCGTAGGTATCAGATATTCAACCAACACATACTCCCCCTAATAGGATGGACTCTCTTAGGTTGATAGTGAGGTCACGCCCAACTTCTGGCATAGATACTCAAACTGATATTTTGCAAGTGGTTTAGTGAAGATGTCAACAATCTGATCTTTGGATGGAATATAATGCAAAGAAACAACAATGTTGGTCACTTGTTCCCTCAAGAAGTGATACTTGATGGGTATATGCATAGTCTTGGAGTGAAGTACAAGATTCTTTGACGCATTGATTGCACTAGTATTATCACAATGAATTGGGATCAGTGCAGCATAATTTGCCTCCAATTCTGCAAGTGTTTGAATCATCCATAATACTTGGGTACAACAAGTGGTAGTTGCAATGTACTCATCTTCTATAGTGGATAAGGAAATGTAACCTTTCTTCTTGATCAACCATGCTACAAGAGAATATCCTAAGAAGAATGCACCTATGCTTGTGCTTTTCCTTTCATCCATGCAGTTAGCCCAATCAGCATCTAAATAGACTGATAATTGAAAATTATAATTCCTATGATACCATAGGCCATATTTCATTGTTCCTTTCAAATATTTGAATATCCTTTTGATGGATATCAAATGACTATGTTTAGGTGTACACTGGTACCTTCCTACCATTTCAACAGCATGAATTATGTTTGGACGAGATGTTTTGATGTACAATAGGCTACCTATCATAGACTTATATGAACTCTGATCAACATTAGGTGAGTCATCATCCTTTCTTATCTTGCATCCAGTGACCATAGGTGTGCTCACAGGCGTAGAATCTTCCATTTGAAACCTTTTCAATATTTATCTTAGATTTTCTCCTGAGAAAGAAATAGTCCTTCATACCTCTGATTAATTTACAGACCAAGAAAAAAAGGTAGTTCCCCTATCATAGAAATTTCAAATTCAGACTACATGGCAGAAGAAAACCATTTTACCAGTGAATCATTATTACTTCTTAATATGATGCCATATACATAGACCAACACAATCAGTAAATCATTACCCTTTGTTTTGATATATAGATTGTTGTAAATTGTTCTTCTCTTGAACCCTTTGTCTTGAATATACTTATCTAGTTTGTAGTACCAAGCACGAGGAGCTTGTTTCAACCCATATAAGGCTTTCTTCAGCTTGCAGAAACATTCAGGGTTATCTGACAGTTGGAACCCTTCTGGTTGTTCCATATAGACTTCTTATTTTAGATCTCCATTTAGAAAAGATAACTTGACATTCATTTGATAGAATTTAAAGTTCTTATGACAAGTTTAGGTAAGAAACATTTTAATAGCTTCTAATCTTGCTACGGGCACAAATGTTTCATCAAAATCTAGTCCTTCTATTTGAGCATACCCTTTACAGACCAATCTAGCTTTATTCCTGACAATTTGTCCTTGTTCATTCATTTTATTCTTAAACACCCATTTGGAGCCAATTACATTCCTATTTGATGGTCTAGGAACAAGCTCCAAAGTATTGTTCTTCTCAATATAATCTAGTTCATCGTTCATTGATTGTAACCAATTTACATCTTCATTGGCTTCATTGAAGTTCTTGGGTTCCACCATGGATATTATGGATATATGTGATTGCTCAGTGTCTTTGATTATCCTTCTCCTGGTTTGTACACCTTTGTCTTTCTCACCAATTATCTGACTTGTAGGATGATTCTTTTGAGTAATTCCGTAGGAGGGATTTGATGTTGTCTGATGATTTGAGTATTCCTGAGTGTTTGTATCTTCATATGACTCAAATTCTTATTTTATGATTCTTGGACCTATTCATCTTTAACTTCAACTGTATCCTCTGTTGTTTATTCAATATTTCTCACCTCTCTTACTGGGATCCCTTCAAATTTTATGTCAATACACTCAACCAATTTATGCAGCCTCTTATTATAGCATCTGTATCCTTTACTATTTTTAGCATACCCTAAGAAGATGCCTTCATCATCCCTGTCATCATACTTTCCAAGGTTTTCATTATTATTCTTTATGTAGCACTTACTCCCAAAGACTTTGAAGTGTTTGATTAAAGAAGGTCTTCCATACCACAGTTCATAAGGTGTCTTGTCACTGTGTGGTCTAAGGTGAGATTTGTTAATACTATGGATTGTTGTGTGTATTTCTTATACCCAATAGGTTTGACCAATGTTCTTCTCATTCATCATTGACCTAACCATTTGATGAAATGTTCTGTTTTGCCTCTCAACTACTCCATTTTGTTGTGGAGTTCCTGGGATTGTGTATTCTCTTTTGATCCCATGTTTATCACAGAATTCCTTAAAATCACTTGACATAAATTCTCTTCCTATGTCTGATCATACAGCCTTTAATATTTTCCCTATTTGATTCTCAATTAAATCCTTGAATATTTTAAATTTCTCAAATGCTTCAGCTTTTTCTTTGAGAAAAGAAACCCAAGTGAGTCTGGAGTAATCATCAATGATCAGCATGACGTAGGTTTATTTCTCTATTCCTTCCTGTCTTTATGGTCCACATAAATCCATATGATATAATTGGAGTGGTTTCTCTGTTGAAGTAGAGGTCTTGGATTTAAATTGTGTCCTGGTTAGCTTTCCTACCTGACAGGATTTGCACACAGAATCTTGTGGCTTTCATATTCTTGGAAGATCTTTTACTACCTCAAAATTCTTGAGCTTGATTAAGTGTTCAAAGTTTAGATGTCCAAGTCTCCTATGCCATAACCATATTTCATCATGTTTTCTTAGATGACACTCTTCTCCATCTTCTTTCAGTACATATACATTATTATCTGTCCTTATACCTTTAGCCAACACTTGTCCTGAGTTTACAGAATTTATCTTACAATCTTTGGAAGTGAACACCACTTCACATCCTATGTCACACATTTGACTTACATTGAGAAAATTATGTTTCAACCCATCTACAAGAAGAACATCCCGAGCTTTTCCTTTACCATTACTCAAACTCACCATCCCTTTACCCTTGATTTTACCAGATTCATTATTTCCAAAGGTCACATTTCTTGTTTTGCCTTTACTTATAGACATAAATTTATCCTTGTCTCCAGTCATGTGCTTGGAACATCCACTATATATATACCAGTGGTATTTTTTTTTTTGATATGAAACTACTAGACCACAATTTTCACTATCTTTCTTTTTCCATGTGCTGACAGTTCTAGCTAGGGATTTTATCCTTGGATCTTCTTTGTAATTCTTCAGATGTTAGTTTGCATCTTTGTGGATGAAGTTATGACAATCATAGAATTCTAGCTCATTGTTCAATAGGTCAAAGTGATTGGTGCAACTTTGTCTACTCATTGGTTGTTTAGTTTTATGTTGCAAAGATTGCTTATTTCTTGATTTCCTCAATTGTGTATCTATAAAATTAATTTGACGATTTGAAATCTTATGACCAAAATTAGAGAAGTAAAAACAGTAACCATCGAAGAAATTTTGGTACCTAAAGGATGGCCTTCTTCTTGGCATTTGTTGCTCCATATTCTGATATATTGGTTTTTTATCAGGGATCATCTTGTCTTTATTAGCTTCTGGTGACAGAGTACTCACATGGTCTAATTGTCTATTGACTTGGAACTTGATCATCTTTACTGGCTCTTTGTTTTTTGGCTCTTTGTTGCTTGAACCACTTACATAGCCTAAACTAGTATTCAATAAATGAGATCTTTGTTTGCTCAGAATGTCGTTTAGTTCTACTGAGGCTTTAATGCTTGGAATATTTTGGAGATACAATGCTTTAAAATTCTCCATCTCTTTTCTATTTTTTACTACCTCTTCTTCCAAGGCTTCACATCTTGCCTTATTCTCTAATAACTTTTGTTTCAGAATGTCCTCAATTTTCTTTGTTTCTTCTAATTCCACTTTTATCAGGGAAAATTCTTCATCAAGTTTTTTACCGTCTTTCTCAAACTGTATCAGCAATTGTTTTTTCTTTCTCTTCTTAAGTGTGAGTCTGTCAATATCTTCCAAAGCACTGATCAACTCTCCTTCCAAGTCAACCATAGCTTCTTCATCATCAATATCACTTCCTGTGCTTTTATTATCATAATCCTCTTTGGCCATAAGCATGAAGTCATTTACCTTATCTTCACAAGAAGAGTCACTATATGTGTCTCCTGAAGAGTCATCATTGTTTACACACAAACTTTTATTTTTACCAAATCTCTTGGATATGTAATTCTCTTCACCTTCAGAGTTCTAGTCCTTCTTCTTGTGTGGAAACTTAGATTGAAATTGACCTATATTTCTTCAATTAAAACATTTGAAGGGAAACTTGCCTTGGTACTTTCCCGATCCTTTCTTTAGTCTTCTCACAAATTTTGCTTCAATTTCATCAGGCTCAAAATCCTCATTCTTATCTGCTTTAAATGATTCTTCTCTAGAGGTGGGTTTATCCTTACTAATCCACATTTCATAAGCAGTTAGAGTTCCTAGAAGTTGATCAAAAGACAAGGTCTTAATATCATTCAGATCTTCCATTGCAGAAACTTTTGGATTAAATCTATTTGTTAGAGATCTTAAAATCTTTTGAACTAAAAATACATCTTCAATTTTCTCACCAAGACCCTTCATGGCATTCACAAGTTCCTCAACTCTTAAGAAAAAAATATTTATTGTTTCATCATCATTCATATTTAGTTGTTCCAACTGTAATTTGTAGGTTTGAAGCTTGTCATCCTTTACCTTCTCATTACCTTCATAATTGTTAATGAGTTTGTCCCACATTTCTTTGGAAGATTCTAAGTGCATAACTTTTACAAATTCTGCTTTTGCAAGCCCACACAGAATAACATTTATAGCCTTAGCGTTGAAGATGAATTCTATCTTGTCATTCTTATTAGTTAGTATAACTGGCTTTACATAACCATTCTCTACCACATCCCAAACATCTGCACCTAAATCCATTATGTAGGTTATTATCCTATCTTTCTAGAAGCCAAAGTTTGTTCCATTGAATAGGAGGGGCTTATTGGTTGAAGTTCCTTCATGATTTGTCATGTTTAAGATTAATGATACCAATTCTTGGAAAAATGAGAGGGGGGGGTGAATCAGTTGTTACTGTGCTTAAACAATTATGGACATTTTAAACTGTTTATAGAAAACTTAATGATGATCACAATAATGCAGGGAATTAAGCAATAGAATATACAACATCAAACACACACATGAAATATACAGAGACATATATTTCCTGAGGAAACCCATAAAGGGAAAAACCTATTCTTCTTGATATAATAAGTATCTTTATTTTCTGTACATTATCATTCTTATGAGCTCCAACTCATCTTGAGGCTACAACCTCTGTTTTACAAGCAACAACTTGTTGAGAGCACCAACTCTTTGGTTTCTCTAGCACCGACTAGAAGGAAGCACCAACTCCCTAAGGGTTCCAGAACCAACTGGATGGAAGCACCAACTTCTAGTTACACATTCACCAACCTGTATAATAGAGAACGATAGTTCTCCCTTGCACCACCCTACCACCCTGGTTTTTCTAGTTGCAACCAGATGGAAGCTACAACTCCCTGTGTTCAATCACCCACTTGAAACTCTAAGGACAACAGTCCTCCCTAGCACCTCACTACCACCCTGATTATAAAATTTGTTACAGAAACTTATTACAGTGATACAGTGTTTGTCAATGGCTTACCAGTCTCATCATTGTTATGTTATATTGCTCTGCTCTACCTGCATCAATGTCTTCCTCCTCGCATCCTCTTGAGATTTATGATTTTCTGCTCTGTCTGTGAATGCGCACCTTGGATTTCTCTTCCTTTCTCAGATATCCATTTATGTTCTATCTCTTTCTTCTGTTCTTTATGCTCTGTGTATTATTTCTAATCTATGCGAGGCTCTTCTGTGCATTTAAACGGCTCTCACATATCATGCTTCCACCTGCGTGAATAAATCTCAACCGAAGAAATTGTCTCTTCTCTGTTCTGCGTATATTTATCATGCCAAGTCCTCTGCCAGATCATACACACAACTCTTCATCCTATCTGGTGATTATGTTGAGTCTATTCTTCATCAGTGGTCATTATGCTAAGACTGTTTGTCATTAGTGGCTATTATATGAGATTCTTTGGCTTCTTTGGTAGTTACATTCTTCGACACTTTTCCATCTGTCAATTGCCTCAATGATGAGTCTTCATTCCACTGGCAGTTACCTTGAGACTCTTCAACTCCTCTGTCGATCACCCTAAGGCACTTCAAATTCTATGGAAGATATAATCACTTTGTTTTGGTAGTTACAGAGAGAGCCTTTGTGTGCTCATCCCTTCTTGAGAAAACTTCACAGTGGGTGCTATCTTTTTTGGCTAAGCCCCTTCCTTTCACATGACCATTAACGGTGACCAATTGCCTATTCAAAAAGGATCTTCCCGATCTTGGTCTACTGAGCGCCATCTCTTTTTCTCAATATGACCTTGGGAAATGATCTCATGTGACCACACAATTGCAAGCATGTCCAAAGGTGGTTTGAATCAAACTACTTTTATCCCCACAATTTACCTCAAGATGCCATGCATCCTTTCTCCAAAATTGTGGTTTCGATTGTGGCCCGCTCAAGAAAACTTAAGACCCAAGCATGTTTTGTCCCCGCAATGCGATGGGACCATCGATCTCATGATCTTGATGGTTCTCTTGAACAAACAGTTCAGATCTATCCTTTCATGATATGCGGATCAGATCTAACCTCACTAAATCAATGGTTGATATTTACTTCGTGATCCAGGCTTCGAGAGTTTCAAATATCAAACCTTGCTTTTCCCATACACCAAACTTCTAGAGTTGACAATCCACTTATGTGTGTCCCTCATCACATCAACGGTCCTAGTTCACTTCCAAAATTTGACCTTTCATCCAGATCAACGGTTCTCCATCCCCTTTCTCGATCAATGGTTGAGATCTCCTTTGGGTCTCCATACTTCTAAGATCTCAAATCTCAAACTTTACTTCCCTTCGAATTATGCGGATTACTACCATGTGACCTTGCTGACGCGGTCTTCCAAATGTCCTTGTCGAGGTGGTTTGCTGACGTGGATGAAAGGTGTAGGCATTGTAGTGGGGTGTGGAGTATGACATGTAGCGGGTAGTGGAGTGTGACATCAGAGTGCGGAGGTGGTATGTATGAGTGGTTTGGTGGTTTACTCGGAGGGGGGGTTAGGTCGTAAGTGGTCACTACTACATATTGAAAAATAAGCGATGACCACTTGCGACGAAAGTACTCTTTCGTCACAACATGCAAGAGAAAAAGTTATTTTTTTCTAAATCTACCCTGTGTTTGTCGCAATCTCGACACCTACAGTTTGACTGAATTATAATGGTCAATGTTCGTCGCATAAGAGACGACCTTATATAGTCCGTCGCATAAGCGACAAATGTTGACCATAATAATTTAGTCAAACTTTATCATTGAAAATGACCTAAAATAAATAGGTGGAAAAATATATATTTTTAGGTCACTATCATCACAATGGCAACGATAATGACCTGAAATTGGCCTATAAATATTTGACAATTTAAAGATGTTGTGACAATCCTGCTATAATAATGATGGTTCTGAAAGGGTATTTTTGTGCGAAAAAATGTCGCAGAATGTTGTTAGAGGTGGGGAAAAAAGTAAAGCGGGTGAAAAGGGTGATGGTAGATGTTATTGCCCTTGTAAAAAATGTTTCCTCAGACGTCCTGTAAGAATTTTAATACCAACAGCTACAAAACATTGTAGGAAATATGGTCACATTGATGGCGGATCGAATGAATATCATCCCATGGTAATTAGCTATATATTCATTATCTTTTTTTTATTTTGTCAATTTTATATAAAATTATATATATGTATATATATTGTTTGAATGTTTGTTATAGTATACACTAATTTTGCATGATTTTTTGTAATTATAAAGTTAGAGTTGCCCTCTAACTTTCCGCATAATATTGCACCAAGTATTAGCAGAAATGATGTTGTACAAGCTGAGGAACATCATCATGACCAAGCAAATGAGGATCTCATGGAAGAAGATGATGGGACAAATCAAGTTAATGATCCCATGGAAGAAGATGATGGGACAAATCAAATGATCCAAGATTTGTTTTCGCGGCCAGATGAGGATGGGGAAAATGCTAGTATTTATGATGAACCTCTATTAGAAAAGGCAAATAAAGGAATTTATGAAGGATCAAGAGCAAATATTCTCTTTACTACATTGTTCCTGGTGAACTTAAATATTATGAATAATTTTTTGAACACTTGTATGTCACATATACTAAGGTATGCAATATGTTTCATCTCATACTGTACATAAATGTTGATTTTTTTATATTTGTTTTTAGTGTTAATTAATGTGTAAAATAAGAATGTATTTTTTACGATTTATATTATTACATTAATTCTCTTTCATTTTTATACCATGTCCAAGGACTACACCATTTTCAAGGAACGAGGAACGAAAATTTGTAAGGTAGCTAGAGAGGTAGTGGGGGGGCTCAGAGGGCCCATAGTGATAATAGTGGAGGTCATTCAATGTAAGGTGGACTAGGTCCACTATATTATTAAATAAGACCCACTATGGTAGTTAGATATAATAAATGTAATATGACTTCTTAGAAGGTTCTACTCCTAGAAGATTCCTCCTCTAAAATGTTCTTAGGTAATGGTAGAACTATATAAAGGGGTTCAAGCAATGTAATGAGACATGAAGAGAATTATTGTGTTTGGAGCTGGAGCTCATTAGGAGGATTCCCCCTCGAAGAGGCAAGGGAACAGGAGAGGATCCCTTCCATAATAGGATCCATTGTATGGTGTTGCCCTACCTCAAGGGTTTCTATAATAAAGTTGTGGTTTTCTATATGGTTTCATGTATCTTGTGTGGTGATTATATTCAGATATATTTGGATCTATTATGATATTTTGTATTCAGGTATTTGGTACTAAAAAATTGGTATCAGAGCACTTTCCTTGGCCGAAGTTGTGGGCAGCTATTTTTTATTTTTGCAAATATTTTTTTTTCGGAGAAGAAAAAAGAGGGCCGCGACATTCCAGACATTTTCAGTATATTTCTGTGAAAAATTTGCAGAAAAGGGTTGTATATCTGAGTTCCTCTCAGAAAAAGACCCAAGTTAAAAAAAAAAATCGTCTGAAATAGAGTTCGGAAGGTCAAGATATTGAGGTTTTTAAATCTGCAAATTTTCAAGGTTTTTTCTGCGGACGGTGGCGTGATTTGTTTTTATTTATGTAGCATTTGGAGGCCGAATTTGCCCAAATAAATTACATATATGAGTTCTTCTCACAATTTCACCCAATTTCAAAAAAAAATCAGCTAAAACGGAGTCCGGGAAGTGACGTTATGATCATTTTAAATTCAGCAGTTTTTTAGGGTTTTTCCAGAAAAAGCCGCGATTTTCTGTCGAAACTTCTTGGGTCTATTTTTTGAGTTTTTTCATGACTGTTGTAGGACCGAAGAGTTCATAGGGTGCTCATATGGATATTTCATCTCAAACCTTGAAAGAAATTCTTAAATCATTCAAATCCCAATTGGATGATAGATTAGATGTGTTTGCACAACGCCTCACAGACAGCCTCACAAAGAGCCTCATAGATGGCCTCACAGCCAGCCTCACATATGGCCTCAATGATAGTTTTCATAGTATTCAAGATTCATTGAATGACATACAGGAGAGATTTCTTATGCAAGGCCTCATGAATGAATATAATCAAGAAAGATATGCTTGGTATGATTTTGAGAACGATTGTGATGATTGGTATATGGATAGTTGTCATTTTTGGGATGATAACCACTTCCATATTTTATTTGATGACTCTACTCCACCTTCTGTAGAGAAAATCAATGTCCCAAATCAGGAGCTAGTTACCAGCATTCAGTCTGCATATTCTACAGTGGTATTATTCCTTCCAGATTCTGCTATGACCCTTTTCCACTATGTGAATGGATCTTCTTATTTGGATCCACATGATAGGTGTCAGTCTTTGGAGCATCATTTGGAGTTGGTTATTGGGTTCCAAAATCTTCTACAGGGAGTTCACATGAGCACTTGGACATGGGACCTGGGCTTACAGTGGTGGTTGGACTACTTCAGCATGGTGGATTTCCTTTCTACATGGTACTTTGGTTCTTCAGTCTTCTTCAGCATTACGGTCCACAATTATCCATGGGACCCTGGTATATGGTTGTGCATCAAGCGTTGAGGAAAACGCTTTCATAAGGGGGATGGAATGTAAGGTAGCTAGAGAGGTAGTGGGGGGGCTCAGAGGGCCCATAGTGATAATAGTGGAGGTCATTCAATGTAAGGTGGACTAGGTCCACTATATTATTAAATAAGGCCCACTATGGTAGTTAGATATAATATGTTAAAAACCAAACATCAATATAACATAGAAAAACCTCAGGAAAAGTACTCAACGCTTTGAAAAAGAGATAATTTTAGATAATAAGCCTCTTCGAGGGGGAAATCTCCTTTTAGCCCACTTAAATGTTCAAGTACAAGATGATTCAAAATGAAAATGTCTCCTTGGTATATATAGGAGACTAGGAGGTATAATTACAACTAATGTCCTAAAGCCGACATAAATAAAATAACATTACTAATCTAATTTACAACTAAT
>JASDQU011505698.1:11032-22915 GCA_032191745.1 Picea mariana | reverse complement strand
ATCTGGCAGAACCACTATAAATACAGGGCGTTGGTTCTCATTTAACACATCTCAGAATTGCAGAGAGCAACTGGTGCGCACCGCAGTTCCCAGTTTGGTGCACACGTGTGGAGGAGAGTTGCAAGTGCATCTGCTACAGCAACCAATTTCAGTGTTGGCTTGGACTATCTCTTGGCTAGGGTTTGGACTATCTGATCAGCTATTGTTGGTGCACTATCCTTGGAGGAAGATGCGCTACACCTTGTTTGGCTATCTAGCCTATGGTTTGCTTCCAGAGTAATTCTCAGTCAAGGTTAAGGTGCTCGGAGGGTGTCTTCGGCCTATGGTTGGGTGACGAGGGTATCGTCAATGGTAAAACGAGCACAATATTCTATATTCTAACAAGCATAGTTGTGCAATAACGCCTTGATGCCCCTTTTTCAATAATTTTGTCATGCCATTAGAGCTTATCACCTTACCAGGTTTCCCTGTGATACCTCTTAACTCAATATCTTTTCCTTCCAATGAAAATTTCATGAAAATACACCGAAGATTAATCGTAAAAATAATCTTAATAGATGATGGATTTATTAATCTGACATATTTACGGAAAGAATTCTCATAATGTCCAAGCAAAAGATTTAGCTAATGACTAACAAAAATGTGATACCATCAACTTTTCTTCACTTGAATGAATCTGCCAACATAGACATAGACTGAGGTCTTTCAAAAATTATCTAAACCCAATAAGAATAAAATGTTTAAAGACTTTATTTCAAACCCTACAAAAGAAAAACATATGTTTAAATAAGCTTTGATAAAAATATCAAACGATCATCCTCAAATACCGATTCTTTGTTCAAGAGAGAACTAAGAAATCCCAAGCAAGAAAAATCCGTCTACATCCCAATTCTTTCTTCTTTCTCGACAAAAATGCCGAGCCTCCTCATTTTTGGTTTGTATTCATTATCCTTTTATAAACAAGTGAAATTGATTTTCCTTGCTCATCTTAGACCTCCAAAATCTCTGCAATCAAAACAATAAACTATTTTTAAATCAAACATGATTTATGAAGAAAAATTAAATCTAATAAAATTAAATTAATATCTAAAATAGAAACTAAATCTAAAATATTAAAAAAATATAAACTAGAACTAAACTAAAATAAAAATAAACTAAACCAAAAATAAAAGATTAAATCAAAACTTAAAAAACAAAAAACTAGTAATAAAACTAGATTTAAAACTAAAATTTAATAATAATAAAACAAACATTAATTTAAATAAAACTAAAACTAAAATAAAAATAATTAAAACAAACTAACTACACAACAACTAAAATAAAACTAAAAAACTAAAATTGTTTTAAATAAAACTAAATAAATTAAAAAAAATAAAAGTAATAAGTAAAACTATTCACATCCCTGGAAAGCGCATGGCCTTTCACCAAAAGTAAAACGATATGGTTGTCTTTCTACATAGGAATTTTGAACTGGTAAAACCCCAGTTTTAAACCTTTGGCAGACTGTTGTTTCGTTGGTGCCCAACAAAGTGATGCAGGAGCATCGTAAGCAGCCAGCCAAGCAAGCAACGTAAAAGCGGGAGACAATTGGAAAAGCACCAACGCACATTTTGAAGTGTTTTGAGATTAATGAATGGACATTAATGTAATAGTTAAGGGAAACGTATTTACACTTATGTCTAGATGTTGTAAACAGATCTTGAGCATTGCTCTCATCTGTAGTATGTAAAGGCATTTATGCGTAATGAATGCAAGTAGGTAGATTTAATTTAATAGATTAGACAGTTTAGAAGCGTAGGAGGGAAAAACGGATATAGACACCCTCACCCTTGTATCATTGTAACTTTATGATCATTCAGAATTCATAAGCTATNTTACACTTATGTCTAGATGTT
Source organism: Picea mariana (assembly GCA_032191745.1). Classification (NCBI taxonomy): domain Eukaryota; kingdom Viridiplantae; phylum Streptophyta; class Pinopsida; order Pinales; family Pinaceae; genus Picea; species Picea mariana. The sequence goes on along the minus strand of JASDQU011505698.1, from coordinate 21,020 downwards.
GTAAACAGATCTTGAGCATTGCTCTCATCTGTAGTATGTAAAGGCATTTATGCGTAATGAATGCAAGTAGGTAGATTTAATTTAATAGATTAGACAGTTTAGAAGCGTAGGAGGGAAAAATGGATATAGACACCCTCACCCTTGTATCATTGTAACTTTATGATCATTCAGAATTCATAAGCTATAGAGCTGCAGCAGAGAGCTATAGAGAAGAACCCATGTACAGGAGCACTTGAGTTAATATATGAAGCTTTGACTCAATTTTCATGGTGTTATGATGCTTACTGTTTACATTTGTTGAATGGTATGTTTACAGTTGATTTGTTTCTCTGTTATGCATTTGTTTCAATGTTGTGTTATGTGTGATTTCATGTTGAATGAATGAAGTCTGAGAGAGGAAAAGAATGAGTTTCAATTGTTTCTCTTCCTGAGAATTCCTGCAAGGAGTGCAGTGAACGTCTGCAAGGTGTGCATTGACGAGGGTTGAGTTTTATCTCAGAAAGCTCAGGAGAGATATCGTTGTTCTCATACCAGCTGAAGTGCAGGTGAAGCATAGAGTCGTGCAAGGTGTGCACAGGCCAATTGAAGCCTTGGATTTTATAAATCCAGAAGGAAGGTTGAAGGACCACTGTTGCAAAGAGTGCACAGGGTCGGAGACTCAAATAACCAAAGGTTATTTGAAGATTTGCTGCAAAAAGTGCGAGCAAGTATCCTTTTAGAAGCTTGAGTTAGCAAGTGAAAGCTCAGGAGGGATTTAACCTTTGAAGTGCTCAAAGGGAGACAGAGATTGAAATCATCTCATAGAAATCAAGTTCAGGAGGGGGAGCACCGAGTCGTTTGGGCATAAGTCATTGAGGAGTGCATCTGGTGGTCAGAATTCTCCGAGGAGAACTCACGAAGTCGTGAGGACCGTAGGATCCAGAGGAGCTGTAAGGTGGTTAGGAGTTGGATGAACCCACCACCCTGATATCAAGAATCAACGTGGACTGTTGATCATGGTTTGTTTGAGCCGTCAGATCATTTCGTGGATTTTGGATTCGGAAGTTCGGAGTGCAGGCCAAAATCCTTGGTCACTCAAGATCTCGAATCACGAAAGGGATTATCAGGTGTGAAATTTCAAAATTTTAGTAATTCGGGGTTCGACATACCGAAAATTATGATGACAAGGAACCGAGACCCTTTGCATTGAAAATCACGAAATCATGAAACGTTGCGTGCCTTGGGTGTGGGATTTCGGCATTTCGGCTTTCCAGAATTCGGGAAGTAGAGGAGGTTGTGGTTTTGGAATCAAGAGTTTCAAACTCTCGGTTCGCGAAATCCCGAAGAGGGAAAGGAAAATTCCCGAAAAGGTTAAGAGACAATAGTCGTTGGGTACCAATCAGGTTTCGGGGTTTCGCGACTCAAGAAGTGGAGTTGCATCGTCAACACAACTCCCGAAATCGCAAAGAGAGAAACGTCGAAAGGCGGGTCCCAAGTATCAGTCAGAGGATACGTGCGGTGGAAGTCAAAGGAGGGGTCAAGCTTCGGCGAAAATCCCGAAAGGCCATCGATCTCGCATTCCATGGGACGTTGAACCCATTTCAGCATACCGACAATTCAGAGTTCGGGGAATCATAAAGGAAGAGGAACGACTATTGGTTGTTCACTCAAAGTCCCGAAAGTCGAAACTAGTGGGTAACAGGTGGCATGTGCTCGTCGCACTGGAGCAATCAACCTTCGTGACATTTCGCATTTCAGCATTTGCCAAGAGCTGTGGAAATACTTCGGGACTCTCCAACTCTTGAAAACCCGAAGTCCTTTGTGGCTTAACCAAAGGGTTTGATTAACCCTTGGCGTGGTTTTAGTGAAGATCCTGTGCGGATCTTAGCCCGAGGGCAGGGGATCTGCGTCAAAGTGGTATTAGAGCCCATAACAAATTCTTTGCTTTCTGTAGCAGAGAGAAAAGAGATTTTATTTTTTTCAGCCGTGTCGCCGAGGAGAAGAGATAGGCCAATGCCTGATCCAGCAGTGGAAAGAGAAATGTGTGAGTTACGTGCCATACTTTATGCTATGGAGACAGCACAGAGGTGCACAGTCGACGTTGGGGATATCAGTGAGGTTGAAAGTGAAAATGAAGCTGGAAATGAAGGAGAAGAAGTTGCAGTCGAAGATGCTACAGATGAACGCCTATTCAGGGATGTTGCAAGGATAGGTGCCAGAGAAAAAATGGACATTCCAATGTACGAAGGAAACTTGGATGTTGAAGAACTTCTAGACTGGATTAGAGCTCTAGACAAATACTTCGACTATGAGGATGTCGAGGAATATAAGAAATTCAAACATGTCGTTACTAGACTTAAAGGGCATGCAGCACTGTGGTGGGATGAATTGCAGGCTGACAGACGCTGCAAGGGCAAGCAAAAAATCAAAAGCTGGGATAGAATGGTTGCAAAGATGAAAGCCAAATTTATACCCAGGGATTATCAAGTCACTATGTTTTGGAGGATGCAAAATTTGAGACAGAAGTTGTTGTCAGTGAAAGAATACACTGAAGAATTCTACAGGATAAACATTAGAGCAGGTCATCGGGAAAGTGATGATGAAAAAGTTGCCAGGTACATGAATGGTCTGCGATATGACATTCAAGATGAGATGAGCATGGTGACCATTCGAAATGTAGAAGATGCTTATCAGATAGCTCTGAAAGATGAAGAGAAGCTGAGCCGGAAGCAAGGTCAAAGAGGCCGAGGTAGAAGTCAAGCCTGAGGCAAAATGATTGCCCAGGACAGAACTCAGAAACCTAAAGAAGAGGGGAAGAAACCTTAAACTCAACCTGAGAGAGGAGGAAGCTCACAGGGAAGGCAGTACGCTGATAAAAATACTTTTCCTCGAGCCAGAGGAAGAGGAAGAGGCAGAGGAGGTGAAGTGAAATGCTTTGTCTGTGGAAAAATCGGACATAAATCCTATGAGTGTCCAGATAAGAAGAAAGATGGTGGTGAAAATCATATTTCCGAAGCTCAAGGACAGAATGTTGAGGCAGAAGATGCTGAGGGCAGAAGATCTTTGATGATGAAGAAAGTTCTCTTGAAGCCAGAGACGGAGGTAGAGAACCCATCCCAAAGAAATAGTATGTTTTAGTCTGCTTTCAAAACTAAGGATAGGGTATGCAAGGTCATAGTGGACAGCGGTAGCACAAATAATCTCGTATCTACAGAGATGGTAGAAAAGCTGGAGTTGGACACTGTTGTACATCCAAGCCCATACAGAGTTTCATGGCTACAAAAAGGACATCAGGTAAATGTCACTAAACAGTGTTTAGTTGAATTTAAAATAGGAGGATATAAATATGAAATATTATGTGATGTCATTCCCATGGATGTTTGTCATCTATTGTTGGGTAGACCGTGGCAATATGACAGAAATGTGGTTCATGATGGGAGAAAGAACACGTACACCCTGGAGAAAAATGGTAGGACTCACATGTTGCTTCCAATTAAGGATAAAGAGGTGAAAATAGAAATGAGAAACACTATACTTCTCATGAGTGGGAAGGAGCTTCTTAATGAGTTTAAGAAGAAGGAAGACACACAATTTATTGTGGTCAGGAAGCCCAAAATTGTTTTGACCAGTACGAGAATAGATGATTTACCAGAAGAAATCTAGGAGTTGTTGGGACAGTTTGTTGATATAGTAGTGGACGAACTACCTTGTTCGTTGCCACCTATCAGGAGTATAAGTCATCATATCGATCTTATACCTGGAGCTAGCTTACCGAACAAAGTAGCGTATAGGTTGATGCCGCAGGAAAATGAAAAATTTAAGAGACAGGTCCAGGACTTAATGGACAAAGGATTGATTCGAGAAAGCTTGAGTCCATGCATTGTTCCGACAGTGCTCAGCCCAAAGAAAGACAAAGGCTGGAGAATGTGTACAAACTCAAGGGCAATCAATAAGATTACCATCAGATATAGATTTCCATTGCCAAGGATGGACGACTTGATGGATTGCTTGAGTGGAGCAAGATTTTTTTCAAAGATTGATTTGAAAAGCAGGTATCCTCAAATTCAAATGAGAGAAGGTGATGAATGGAAGACAACATTCAAGACGAATGAGGGGTTGTATGAATGGCTTGTCATGCCATTTGGCTTAACGAATGTGCCCAGTACTTTCATGAGGTTGATGAACGAAGTCCTGAAGGATTTCATTGGGAAATTCGTCATTACATATCTTGATGATATATTAATTTTCAGCAAGACAGAAGCAGAACACTTAAAGCATTTAGTTGCAGTAATGAGAAGATTATAGCAAGAGAAATTGCTGATTAATATCAAGAAATCTTCATTTATGAGGACATAACTCATTTATTTGGGTTTTGTTATCTCTGCAAATGAATTAAAAATGGATCCGGAAAAGATAAAGGTGATTAAGAATTGGTCATCGCCGAAGAGCGTGTTTGAAGTTCGAAGCTTCCATGGTTTGGCTAGCTTCTTCAGGAAATTCATCCGAAACTTCAGTGGAATTAGTGCACCGATGATGGATACAGTGAAGAAAAGACATAAATCTTTTCATTGGACCGAGGAAGCAGAGAAGAGTTTCAATCTGCTGAGGAAGAAGATCATTGAGCAACCAATTCTGGTTTTGCCAGATTTTAGCAAGACATTCCAGGTCAGGTGTGACGCGAGTGGATTTGCAATTGGAGTGGTCTTGAGCCAATATGATAGGTCGGTCGCGTACTTCAGCGAAAAACTGAATGAAGCGAAGGTTAAGTACTCCACGTATGACAAGGAATTCTATGTCGTCATACAAGCATTGAAGAAATGGAGACACTATTTGGTTCCTAAGGAGTTTGTTTTGTACAACGATAATCATGCTTTGCAATTCGTGACTCAACAAGAGAAGTTGAACCAAAAACATGCTAAATGGGTTGAATACATGCAAAATTTTACTTTTGTGATTAAGCATATTTCTGGAACTGCTAACAAAGTTGTTTATGCTTTGAGCAGGAAATGTTTGCTTATGCAGGAATTCAGATTCAAGACTTTGGGTTTTGATAACCTCAAAGAAATGTACACGGATGACCTAGATTTTAAAGAGGCATATGAACAATCTGAGAATCCAATTCTCAGGGACAGAAGCCAATGGACTGAATACATGATCCGGGATGGATTATTGTTCAGGGGAAATTAGCTATGTATTCCGAAATGCTCCATGAGAGAGAATCTGCTGAAGGAAAAACACAGTGGAGGATTGGTCGGACATTTCGGTCATGACAAGACGTTCTCAAAGTTGAATGGCTCATATTTTTGGCCAGGGATGAGGACAGATGTTAAGAAAATTGTGGACAAGTGCAGAATTTGTCAGCACACGAAAGGAAAAAGACAGAATACAGGGTTATACCGACCATTGCCCATATTTGAAAGGTCGTGGGACGCAGTGAGCATGGATTTCATATTGGGACTGCCAAGGACACAAAGAGGATGTGATTTGATCTTTGTGGTAGTCGACAGATTTTCAAAGATGGCACATTTCATACCATGCCAGAAAACCAGTGATGCAACTCATATTGCGAACCTGTTTTTCAAGGAAGTTGTCAGACTTCACGATTTTCCAAAGAGTATCGTGTCTGATCGGGATACCAAGTTCGTAGGGAATTTCTGGAGGACCTTATGGAAGAAGTTGGGGACAAATTTGTCTTTTATCTCAGCATATCATCCTTAGACGGATGGACAGACAAAAGTCGTAAACAGGAGCTTGGGAGATTTGTTAAGAATCTTAGTGACTGAACATCATAGTCAATGGGATCACATTCTGCCACAGGCGGAATTCGCTTACAATGATTCACTTAATAGAAGCACAAGGAAGAGTCCATTCCAGATTGTATATGGAATGAAACCAAGGGGAGTTTCTGAATTGAATGATTCAGAACAAAATGAATTCAGGAGTGCTAGTGCAGAGGACTTTGCAGAAGGAATGAAGGAGCTTCACAGCCAAATTAAGGAGCGATTGCAGAGTTCAAGTCAAGAATACAAGCGCAGAGCAGATCAACACAGGTGAGAACTTCAATTTGAAGTTGGTGATCTGATTCTGGTGCATCTGAGGAAGGAGAGGTTCCCAAGGGGAACGTATAATAAGTTGAAGATGAAAAAGATTGGACCATGCAAGGTCATAAGAAAATTTGGGGAAAACGCATATGAGATTGAATTACCCAATGGGGTCAGAATCTCACCAATATTCAATGTTGCGGATTTGTAGCCTTACAGAGCTGAAGAAGTAGGAGCAGAGGAGGAACAGAAATAAATTCAATGGAAAAAACAAATGCATGTAGCTGACAAGCCACAGATGGAAGGCATAATTGACAAAAGGATTAGCAAAAAGACTAGGAGGAAAGAGTATTTGAATACTTGGTTAAATGGAAGGGACATCCAGTTGAAGATGCCAATTGGGAGGATGAAGCATAAATTCATAGGCATGGACAGACTGTGCAAGAGCTCATGAACAGGATTTCATGAAAATTTTCAAGCGAGGGAGTATCATGCAGGAGCATCGTAAGCAGCCAGCCAAGCAAGCAACGTAAAAGTGGGAGACAGCTGGAAAAGCACCAACGCACATTTTGAAGTGTTTTGAGATTAATGAATGGACATTAATGTAAGAGTTAAAGGAAGCGTACTTACACTTATGTCTAGATGTTGTAAATAGATCTTGAGCGTTGCTCTCATCTGTAGTATGTAAAAGCATTTATGCGTAATGAATGCAAGTAGGTAGATTTAATTTAATAGATTAGACAGTTTAGAAGCGTAGGAGGGAAAAACAGATATAGACACCCTCACCCTTGTATCATTGTAACTTTATGATCATTCAGAATTCATAAGCTGCAGAGCTGTAGCAGAGAGATGTAGAGAAGAACCCATGTACAGGAGCACTTGAGTTAATATATGAAGCTTTGACTCAATTTTCATGGTGTTATGATGCTTACTATTTACATTTGTTGAATGGTATGTTTACAGTTGATTTGTTTCTCTGTTATGCATTTGTTTCAATGTTGTGTTATGTGTGATTTCATGTTGAATGAATGAAGTCTCGGAGAGGAGAATAATGAGTTTCAATTGTTTCTCTTCCTGAGAATTCCTGCAAGGAGTGTAGTGAACGTCTGTAAGGTGTGCGTTGACGAGGGCTGAGTTTTATCTCAGAAAGCTCAAGAGAGATACTGTTGTTCTCATACCAGCTGAAGTGTAGGTGAAGCACAGAGTCGTGCAAGGTGTGCGCAGGCCAATTGAAGCCTTGGATTTTATAAATCCAGAAGGAAGGTTGAAGGACCACTATTGCAAAGAGTGCACAGGGTCGGAGACTCAAATAACCAGAGGTTATTTGAATATTTTTCACGAGTGTGAGCAGGGATCCTTTTAGAAGCTTGAGTTAGCAAGTGAAATCTCAGGAGGGATTTAACCTTTGAAGTGCTCAAAGGGAGACAGAGATTGAAATCGTCTCATAGAAATCAATTTCAAGAGGGGGAGCACCGATTCATTTGGGCAGAAGTCATTGAGGAGTGCATATGGTGGTCAGAATTCTCCGAGGAGAACTCACGAAGTCACGAGGACCATAGGATCTAGAGGAGTTGTAAGGTGGTTAGGAGTTGGATGAACCCACCACCCTGATATCAAGAATTAACGTGGACTGTTGATCATGGTCTGTTTGAGCCATCAGATCATTTTGTGGATTTGGGATTTGCAAGTTCGGAGTGCAGACCAAAATCCTTGGTCACTCAAGATCCTGAATCGCGAAAGGGATTATCAGGTGTGAATTTCAGAATTTCGGTAATTCGGGGTTCGGCATATCAAAAATTATGATGACAAGGAACTGGGACCCTTTGCATTGAAAATCCCGAAGTCGCGAAATGCAGCGTGCCTTGGATGTGGGATTTTGGCATTTCGGCTTTCAGGAGTTCGGGAAGTAGAGGAGGGTGTGGTTTTGGAATCGAGACTTTCAAAATCCCGGTTCGCGAAATCCCGAAGAGGGAAAGGAAAATTCCTGAAAAGGTTAAGGGACAATAGTCGTTGGGTACCAATTAGGTTTCGGGGTTTCGGGACTCAAGAAGTGGAGTTGCATCGTGAACACAACTCTCGAAATCACGAAGAGAGAAACACTGAAAGGCGGGTCCCAAGTATCAGTCAGAGGATATGTGCGGCGGAAGTCAAAGGAGGGGTCAAGCTTTGGTGAAAATCCCGAAAGGCCATCGATCTCGTATTCCATGGGACGTTGAACCCATTCTGGCATACCGCCATTTCGGAGTTTGGGGAATCATAAGGGAAGAGGAACGACTGTTGGTTGTTCACTCAAAGTCCCGAAAGCCGAAACTAGTGGGCAACAGGTGGCATGTGCTCGTCGCGCTGGAGCAGTCAACCTTCATGACGTTTCACATTTTGGCATTTGCCAAGAGCTGTGGAAATACTTCAGGACTCTCCAACTCCCGAAAACCCGAAGTCCTTTGTGGCTTAACCAAAGGGTTTGATTAACCCTTGGTGTGGTTTTAGTGAAGATCCTGTGCAGATCTCGGCCCGAGGGCAGGGGGTCTGTGTCACAAAGTTACTTCATCCAACAGAAATGCCAACCAGGTAAAACTTCACTGATGTCGTGACTGCAATTTGCACACTGGTTTTCACATAGTTTTTCAACCCTGTGCACGTTTTTTTGATACAAACAAATAAATGATATAATGTGCAAGCAATAATGTTTAATTCATGCTATATGTTCATATCAAACCAAAAAATTTCCTCCTATTATCAAACCATTGTTTTATTTGGAAACATATATGCTTAAGTATTTCCTTGGCTTAAAAGCTTATTAAAGCTTATTTTATGGTGACTTCAACCTGAGTGTTTTTTAATGATGAACTAGGTAATGGCAACATTGACTAAGAAGTGTTATCAAGGATTATGAGTAATTAAATCAATCATAAAAAATACATTATGCTTTTAAAAATGATTTGTCATCAAATAATATAGTGTAAAAATGAATTATTTTTAAACAAAAAAGTTTCTTAAAAAATGATGCTCTCCTCAAATTGAAAACTATTGGCTTGTGTTTAGTCTCTGAAGAATATTTTTTAAAGGCACATAATCAGTTGCATAGGAGAAAACATTAACTAAATTATTTTTTATATGCCAAAGAATGAGAATTACGGACATAGTATGATTTTTAATGAAAGTTTAATGCACAAAAAAWTTGTTGTATTGTTCAAATTCAATGTTGTTAGCTCGCTTCAATTCTTTCATATATACTCTTCTTAGGCACAGATCAACCATCTAAAAATTTGACTTCTAGTTAAATTATTTAAACCCTCCAAAGTGCTCAACTAATTCATTTATGCACTAGAGACCAAAACTTTGCGAGACTGTCAGAACATCATGTTAATCTGCGCTTTGGAAATCTCCTTAGTTACCCCTAGGCTGGAGGGGTAACATCATCTCCTTAGTTTGGAGTTTTATTTTTCCTTAGTTACCCCTAGGCTGGAGGGGTAACATCTGGTTCCTACATGGGGACATGTGCTCACCGTAGAGTGCATGAGAACCTCAACATCTAAGCATAGAGGGGCTTCCACAGTGAAACATATTAGATATCATTTTCGGGATTAACTGCGTAGAGTAAGTCATAAATCTATTACCCATATCGATGAGTATTAGTCGCAACTGACCAATAATTCTCATGATTTGAATAGTCCCATATTTTCTGGTGTGACCTGTTCCTACATACTCAAACAAAACATTAGAGTATCAGAGGGTGGCTAACTCACCCTTTCATTCATATAAGAAAAACTCCAAATTTTCAAAATTGACAACTAAGATTTCTTGAAATAATTTTTTTTGCATTTTTCAAAAACTTCTAACATGCAATGATTCAAGAAAATGCATCACAATAGCTATGCATAAATGCAAGCAAAGCAGATAAAATAAAAGGAAATGCAACTACCCTACGATGACATGAACGCACAAATGTAATGCAAAAAAGAAAATGA
>JASDQU011505696.1:2931-12984 GCA_032191745.1 Picea mariana | reverse complement strand
TCTTACTCTATCTCCACCACAACACCACTAGAATGTGGATGAAATGACACCTAGTAGCTCAAGTAAATATTGTGGCATGGGGAGAAACATAATCTTCCCCCAAAACTCCTTTGTTTCCTTCTAAGTTGTGGTCATGAGATTCTCAAATGAATAATCCACATGGTATGCATCTAGTAAAAAATATGATGAATGTAGAGATAAATAATGGTACAACCAAACACTTGTGGTCTAAAAGGTTCACTGATTACCAATTGATCATTCTGAATATCATGGATGTTCAGCTTATGTTGTTCATATAAATCTTGAGCAAGGATAATTTTAAGCATGGAAATTTATCTTAAAATGTAGAAACCTTGGCGAATGTTGTTAGATATCAATATGAAAATGGTAATATGTTCGGTGATATTTTTGTAAAAATATTTAAATTTATAATCATTTTATATAGCTTCTATAAATTTTTGGAAAATTTTAAGGTAGAATTATAATATCCAATATAATTTGGGTGAAACATTTTTTAAAAAAATTGAAATTGGAAAATCATTTTTTGGGAAAAAATCATGGAAAATTAACCCATCGGTGAAATTAATCCCATAAAATTTTTCTTGATCTTAAGTTAGAGGAGGCTCATTGTTAGCATAGAGTATTTTAGCAGCTAAATTTTGCAAATGGGCTAATTTTCCATGGTTTTTCCCAAAAAAAGATTCAACAATTTCCATTTTTTCTAAAACAAATTTGCCCAAATTCCATAGAATAAAATTATTTTACCTTAAAAATCTCCAAAATTTTATCGAAACTATATAAAATCCTTATAAATTTTGCATATTTCTAGCTAACTATCACCAAACATATTACATTTTGCATATTAAAGACTAATTAGATTACTCCATGTTTCTACATTTTAATATAAATTTCCATCCTTAAAATTATCCCTAATGGAAGAGGCTCTTTGTTAGTTGTTCATTTGTTTAGATGGTGGTGCTTTTGTCATGCTCACAAGCTCAAGGGAACATCTACCATAGGGTGGTCAGGAATATATGCATGATCAGAGATCAACACTTTCTATCACTATCATTGCTTCACTACATTATTTAGTTTTATGACATAATAACATTTTTTGACTCGGGTTTCAGTGAGTGGGAGAGACAAATAGGCATGTTTTATGAATGAATTAATGAAACCTTAATAATTAAGGTGTTCCTAATGCTTCAAATGTGTTCATGTTTATGTAAGATCTACACCTAGCCCTTCTCTTTTACCGAAAATCATCTATCCATTGAGCATTAATGTCTAATGAAGCATCTCAATTTGGTTTTGATTAGTATTGTGATGAATAGAATGAACACTACGCCAACTACTAGACTTGTACAACACCATAGGAGTGGAGGTGTAATGCATCATTCAACACTACTAAACACAAGCCAGTACTATAAAAACCATATCAAAAAAATAATTTGAGGTCAACTTCAAGTGAATATTGCTTCTTCGTGCCATCCATAACTCAAACTCATTCTCCATGTAAATCTAATGCCCATGGGAAAAAATATCAATGGACAATTATGATGACATTTTAAATGGATCCTTAGTCAAATTTTGATTTTTTTCCCATTGTAATATAGATTCCCTTTTCTACTTGTATCTTATACATGTGAAGAAGTGAACTAGATTTCTTAGAAGGCATGTACAAGTCTCCCCTCTAAAGGAATTTAGATATTTTTCATTCTTTAGTCACATTACTAAAAGAGAAAAAGAACTACCATATGAAGAGATTATATGGAGACCTATGTGAATCTTTCATATTCTTTCTGAATGTTTCAAACTAGAGTAATGCCTCCATCGTTAGGAGAAAAACATCCTAATGGATAAAGAGAGAAAGAGATAACCCAAAAATACAAATAACACCCTTATATACAAATATTTCAAAGTACAGAGCTAAGTCCCTAAAGAACTATGACCCGTAGCATCCCTTTTTTACTTACTCCCATTACCCATCCAACCCTTCTGGGTACTTTGCCAAGTCAAATGTTTCTAAGTCTTGAACATTCTCGGTCATTCACTACCTTATTTTTTTGGTCCTACGAATAGTTTGTTCCACCCTTCCCCTTCTTTTATAAACTTTGCAATGCGATGAATAGGTTGGTCATCGACATCTTTATACATACAAACTAGGTAGGAAGGTAGGCATCTCAACCTATAAAAATCTACACATTGACATGGTACCTTCTACTCCTATTATCACTATCCCTATTATAGATATAATTTATGTTGCTTGAGAAGAGAGCAATTGATGCAATGGTGACTACTCCATAAGGATGTCAATGCACTTCTTCACAAGGATATTGTCATGTCTCCACATTGTTCCTAGCCGAATCTTATGGTCATGCACCACTTGAGGGTGTGTGACACTATGACATTTATCTCTTGGTTGATTGGAAACATCAAGGATACTTCATCTAGACTACGCTCTTCACCTAGAGCATACCCATACTCCATTCTAGGCTATCGTCGATTCACACTCCTACTCTAGTGCAACTCTTGTATACTTAGACATTTGTTAACATCATAATACTTAGTCATATATAATCATACATCCATGAACAAGAGAGAAACAATGAAACAAATGAAAGGCATACACACAAATAGTGTGGGTGGAATGAATCGTGCCTAATACATGCTCAGTTTACAACTTGGCAAGAGTCAAACCACTAATCTCACCTCACCAAGGCACTCATACAGATTCATTACACCAAGACTCTTTTTCGCAACTATCTCTGCAACCTCCTATGGTGCACCTCATATGTTCCCTCAACCACATAATTTTTTTCTCTTCATTTCCATGGACTTCATATATTTTAGTTTTTCCTCACACATGCCCCCAAAAGTCCTATGTTTCCATATTTCCCCAGAATCAGCCCAAAAAGAGGTCGTTCAACTCTATTTATCGAATCCACCTCAATGCAACACAAGTCCTCCCATGTAAAGTAACTTGGCTCCTTGAGGGAGCTCTCCCATCTTCGTCTCATCCTACCTTAGAACCACATAGTCCTTCTTTCTCTCTTCCTAAGATGTCTTCCTTGGTTGTTCACCCATGTACATTTATAGGCACTGATCCATGCCAAGTGTAGCATATATTTCCCATGGGTGAGTCAACCTGTTGGTTCATCAAGTCTCTCCCCTTATTTGGGTCAACTCCTCATGTGGCTGCATTCAGACGGCTTGCCCAACCAACCCACTGAACTCTTGCCCAATGCCCCCATCCATTTAATCGACTCATCGTATTTCATGTATGTGCCCCTTAGGTGAGTCCATCTGACTAACCTAAGTGAACCCCCAATGCCTTAGTCGATTTGTCTGTTTGGTGGAGCATCCAAGTCTTTCCCTGAATCCTTCACCAATCCATATGTCATCTAACTTTTGTTGCAAGGAATCTCAGGTAGATTTTCCCCTTGGCATGTCATATGCCCAAGGAACCCCAACTCTCCCCATATATCAAGACTTCATTTCTTCAAATGAACCAAGTGTCTTTCCTACCCGATTTCCTTTGTTTCGGTCTATGGTGGAAGTACGTGCACAAGGTCTTGGAGCCTTAATACTTATAGACATCAATTCACTATAGGCATGTAATTATCACTTCATGACTTTTTCTTCTTAATAATAATAGATGAAGCACTCTCCCCACCAAGTTTTAAATCCTCAATGAGACATTTGGTATGTTGTGATAAGTTTAGAGACACATTTTTCCCACTGTGATGTTTTCCATTTAGTTAGATCCTGGCCTAAGCCAACCCAAATAAAAAGGGTTACGAATTTCTCATACTTAAAATAACAAGTGCCACTGGAATGGCGATGTCCCTGCCAAAAAGTTTTTGGTACATAGATTTGAATTCATGCATAAGTTTGAATTAAAATGCATAAGCATTCACTTCTGAAATTAGAATGTTGTATATTAAATTATTTATGAAAATTATAATAATTATATAAAAGAAAGATAAAATTAATGAATTTTAAGTGCCAACAACTTCAAAAGTCATGAGCATGCAGGTTTTTATTATGCCATAGAAGCGAAGATCATCACACATAATTAATAAAATTAATAGTTACAAATATTAACATATTACTATACATTGAATAACTTATGTGCTTAAATAAAAAAATAAGCTTATATAATCATCCACATACTATGACAACTCAATAAATTTCATAAGGTAACTTTATTCATAATCATATGAATAAAAACCATGCAATTATTTCCTCCTATTTTATAATAGGATGGCATTTCACTCCATTGCCATTATTTCAGTTTTATACAATATTCATTTAACTTTAGATGTATTATTTTTTATTAATAGTCATCATGTGACTTAGTCTATGTATTCTTAATTTTTTTCTACTCACTTGAACTTTTGTAATTGTTATTTTTTTCATATTATTGTTAATTTTATATATATATATATATATATATTTCTCTATTTATGCTCATTTACTACTAGATATTTTCTAAAGTACAAAACTATCAATTATTGGAATTCTTAATAAAAGAAAATTTTGACAATGAATAAAGATAATTGGTCCATGATAAATTTCCAGACTATTATAACCATGGTGATAATTGAATTTATAAACAATTGGGACCAAACCTTTAATGTATATTGTTACCAAGTTGTTACAAAGTCCAAGAATTTGCAATCAAAACATATAATTACCATAAATTTACAATCAAAACATATAATTTCCATTACCGTGATTTTACAATCAAAACACTTGCAATGTAATTAGTGTTTTAGAAAGGGATAAAACATGACTTGAAAAGGTTGATTAATCCACTTCACATGGTATACACTTGTATGGCATTGTCATTGTAGTGGTTAAACTCTAAATTTGCATTCACTTTGCCTGCATCCAAATCCACCCACCTCATGGTACACCAGAGATTGAATCCGTGACCCATATTATTTTTAAAAAAATTGCAACCCATGGTAGAGGGAGAAGGAAACAATGGAACTTTGTTTATGGATGGTCTACCGAGAAGTGTAGATATGGGTTATAATTATATACACAACCATCTATGTGAGTTATAAAGAGTTATAGAGATAGTTTGGTTGGGGTACATATAAAGGAGGAAACTCCTAAAATATATTAGAATATAACATAGGAAGAGATGGAAAAAAGGCATTGGGCTAGAAAGGAGACATCAAACCAACATGAATAGAGGGAGATAACAAATTCCTTAACAAATTTGGTTACAAGATCGTTAAAAAAAAGAATATGTCGTAGCATTGCACTTCACATCCAATATATGGCATGACATATATTTATACCACTCACATGAATTTAATGATCTCAATGAATAGATGTCATAGTTATTTAAGAGTAAACCTCCAAACATAGCTTATTTAAGTTTCGAAAAAAAATTGTTTTGTGTGTGTGTTTGGTGATTAAAACACAAAACTTAGGTATAATCTAAGATTGAAAAAAGTGCACTATGTTAGAGCTCGACCATAGGACATTGAGTTGGCCAATCAATGTATGATAAAAGTGATTTAAATATTACGAAAAAAATAATTATTTTGTTAATAATCTAAGATTAAAAATCCAAACTTAGGTTATTTAAGTTTGGAAAAATTGCATTGTGTCTCTCTTTGGTGATTAAAATACAAATCTTAGGTATAACCTAAGAATGAACAAAAATCATTCTATTGTAGTTTGGCCATAAGACATCGAATTATCCAATCATATGTGTGATAAAATTAATTTAATATTAATAAAAAATAATTATTTTATTAAGCATATGTACAACATAGAACATAGAGCAAGAAAAATATTTATTTATTCAAAATAAAACTAATGAATGGTTATAGTCTAAGAGCTAATAATAATAATAATAATAAATGCTAGGAAGGTAGATTTCATTGTTTTTTTACCTAGTTACACTTATAATAAAAAAATAATTAAAATGTAAATTGATATCAAATTCATTTTTTCTTATACATGATACAAAAGCTTCATTATTATTTTATATCTATATATGATAAGCAGATAATTAAAATACAAATTATTTAAAAAAAATTGAAAGAAATATTTAAGGGACATGAAACACTGCAACCCAAAGCTAAACAAAAGCATTATATGATGATGACCTAATTGATTTATTGGACCTTAAGAGAGTAAGTGATTACTTGTGATTCTTTAGAATTTTGTTTTTGTGCTTGAAAAGCATTAAGAAGGTTTCCAAGATCACCATACTTTTGTTGAGTTAATAGGTTAGGAAGGTTGGTAGTGTGATCAATATTTTGACAACGAGATCTAATACGGATATAGGTTGGACAATCTAAGAGAAACTACTTTTCATCTTCAACCTTCTTAGTGTCACAAAGGTGACACACTCTTTCATCCCATGGCGTTTTAGGAATTGACCAACGCCAAGTTTCACTATGAAGCTCATGAGAATTTGTTTGTATATTAGCAATGCTTATTTTTTTCTTTACACTTGACAAAACAGATATGTAATTTTGATCATATATATATATATGTGTGTGTGTGTGTGTGTGTGTGTGTGTGTGTGTGTTCTGATTTTGGGTTTGAGTGGATGTTAAACATCATCATAATAATAATTATTAATATTATTATTAATTAATATTTATATTAATTATAATAATTTATATTAAAAACAATTAATATTTAATATTAATTATTTGAAGATATTTTTAGAAATGGATGAATAACTAGCAACAATCACATTAATAATCTTAATGTGTCTTCAAAGGTATTTCCCAGATAATCCATACTTAGTGTCATATTCATCATCAAATCTAATTGTCAAATGAAAGCTTGTTGATCTTAGTCAATTAATACTTGAGATGCAACACAATTTTTAGAAATTAAACATATCGACTATGTATAAACCTTAATTTAAAAACTAAACAAAAATATACAAACAAAAAAATAAAATAATAAAAACCAAACAATAATGATTAATAATGACTTAAGCATGGATATCATATATATAAGGTTTTGTATGATTTTAATATATATAGAGAATGATTAAAGGTTTTGTATGCTTTTAATACTATTAGGATATTAATATATGTAGTATGGGATTTTTATGTTTTAGCATTTATAAGATTATGATTAATATATCATAACTAAATATAAGTGTATATATAGAGAGAGTGTTAAAAAAATAAAAACTAATTATAGATATATATAGTAACAAGGTTTTAATATGATAGTTAGACCTTTAAATTTATTAACTAATTCAAAAATAAAATAAAACATGTAAGGAAAAGGAAAAGAAAAAAAAAAAAAGTTAGATGTCATAACTGATTTGATTCATGAGATGTTTTAGTTAGTTGATTAATGTGTATACTTATCTCCATGTCACCGTCCATGTTAATATTGTTGTATAGTAGTCATCCTCTTTGCTAGTATCTTGGTATCTTCAAGAATTATTTTTTAATACCAAGATACTTCAAGAATCATGCTAGTATCTTGGAATCTTGCTAGTATCTTGGTATCTTCAAGAATTATTTTTTAATACCAATCAAATCCACAATTTTATGAACTGAAATTTGACATATTTACTAAATCCAAAGTCAACGATGGAAGATAAATTTGAACTTCTAATTATATTGTATTTTCCAATATAAACTTGACAGGAGAGGGACATACACAAAAGCCATGTGGCATCTAACATCATGGATATGTGTTAAATCATGAAGTGAAACTTTGAATGATATTATAAAATTGAAAGTAGAGAAGGTGATGAAGAAGTCGTGTCGAGTCAATCTAACATCATCGATGAGGTAACCATGAACGTACCGGTTTCACTTATGGCATAATTCGCATAATTCGCAAAGAAGAAGAAGCAACATATATGGCATAATTCGCATTGGCTATGCAGCCTATGACTGAAGAGGAAAGAACAAGATCTATTCTTTGAATATCCTCCACTCTTTATTATTTTCACATAATTTTTTTTTTTTTTTTCTCTCTATTACTTTTCACAAAACAAAGCCTACATGTCAATTTGCACTTGAAATTTAAAATTAAATTATTTTTCACAAAATAAACCCTAAAGAGGGTGATGTCATCCTTCCTAGGGTGATGTTAGGCCTCCTTCATGAGACTTTGAGGTCATCTAGCAAAACGTTGGGACTCCAAAGGCCCTCCTGCATGCCACGCATGTCAAAACTGCAGCCCAACATCTCTCAATGTCAAACCCTAGCCCTGGGTGACATTGTGGGGCTACTAAGGTAACGTCTAAGGTCCCCAAATCCAAGGTCCAGGTGGGGAATGGTAGCTCTTCATCATCTAGGCCTAGCAAGGTGCCTCCAAAGGCAACACCCTCTTCCTTCATTGTGCAAACTGGTCGTCAGTGTCTTTCCCCAAGCCTGAGGTCTTTACATCCATCCTTGGGATTCAATCCCTCATGAAGGTATGAACTGATCATCTCCTAATGAATACCTGTCCACCAGGAAAATTCCTACAAAGACAACAAGTAAACCCTCCAAGGGTCCATGAGTCACAAGTATCATAGCAATTAAATCACATCCAATAATCAAAACACCCAAACATGTGCATCAAACCCCCCTTTTCAAACCAAACAAAATCTCAAGGACGTTATACAATTTGTCAAATTTAGGTCTGGGAAGGGTCTCAAGGTACTGTATTGGATCAATCATTCTGAATTCTAGGGTGTTTCCTAGGTGAAACCTATCCTAGTCATGTGTGTATGTGAGATGGTGTTGGCTAAACCTTTGGGCATGGGGCTCATGACATACAAAGGTTTGTATTGTCTTACCTATGGGTGCCTTTGTGGAGGGTGGTGGAGGGTGAGTTTCCCCTTGTCCTTAATGCATTTTTTCCAAGCCCATTTGTTTGCTAGTCTTCTTCTTAGATTTTTCTTTCATGTTTCAAGGAATTAGTCGGACGCCACTATCCTGGCTTGGTGTCTAGATACGACAGTTTCATTCACAAATACCTCATGGAAATGAGAAGGTTGGCTCGTGATGAGACCCCCTTTCCCTCAATCATGTAACTGAGAGCCAGTACCCTGGCTTGGTGACTAGATTATGGTAATTTCATACCGCTAAATACCTATGATCATGATAGGTCAGTGATGCGACCTCCTATCCTCCAACTAACACCTTGAGTTTTCATTATCATTCATTTTGTGGGTCCCCCATTTCTTATGGAGAAGAATTTCATTACTTTCTTGGGGATCCCTGGGTGAATCATCTCAAAGGTTTTTATGATTTTCTTTTATCTTTTTCCAACTACTTTTACCCTCTAGGCCTTTATCCCCTTCTTCCCGTGAGGTAATGTACAATCCCTTCTTGGGTCAATACACCGAAAGATCCCAAAAGTCTAGGGATATGGAGGGAAAAGTATGGAAAGTGATAAGTATGGTGGGGAACAGACGATGAATTTTCATGGAACCAACTAGTAGAAACCTATTCCCGAAAGAAACCAACTTGTTAGGACACAATGACAGCCCCCTCAGGTTTAAATAAGGAAAAGAGCATGAATTACAAGAAAATGTTCTGAAATAAAGAAAGATCCTTTGCAACATGTTCAAATGATTTAAATATTAGAGTGATATGTACCATGATACCTGGACTTATTACCTCATGGAGCAAGACCCATTTCCTTGTGGGAACCAGGATGGTGTGGTGGATGTTGTTGGTGGTGATGTGTAGGATGCATCAATGAAAATAAGGCCCCCTCCATCGCTATGCTCTATCCACCAGGATCTTGGCACTCCATGTCTACAACCCGTGGGCCTCGAAACATGGTCTCCTTTGTTACCCCTATGTTGGGGGTACATGGAGAAACATAGTCTTCCCCAAAACTCTCCTTCATTTCCTTCTAATTTGTGGTCATGGGATTCTCGTATGAATAATCCACATGGTATGCATCTAGTGAAAAATATGATGAGTGTAGAGATAAATAATGGTATTGTTGTTAAACAGAAGAAAAAATAAAATCATATTCAATCGCAAATGGCACAAGAAAACAACATCAATCACACAATTGAAGACACATATTTACGTGGTG
>JASDQU011505695.1:0-17675 GCA_032191745.1 Picea mariana | reverse complement strand
TAAGTGTTATGGATGTGTCATTGTTGTTATCTTTCATCAATATGGCAGATGTCAAGTGATTCTGAGGTGTTCGTTGGGTATGCAGACGGTGCTAGTCGGCACACTCGGAGGCTTGCCTCTGTAACTTGGGTAATCTTTACACCTCAGGGCCAGTTGTTATCTTCCGGAGGTATATTCTTAGGTGACACCACAAATAATGTCTTAGAGTATAGTGCAGTTATTGATTTTCTTCGTGACGCCTTGTCATTGGGTATCTCTCATCTCTGGGTCTATCTCAACGCTCAACTGGTTGTGTCGCAGCTAAACAGAGTATACTAGGTTCATGATCCAACTTTACACCAAATATTCCTTAGGGTATGTCTCTTCGAATGAAAATTTGATTATATTACATATTTTGATGTTCCTAGGAGATTAAACCAAATTACAGATACTCTAGCTAATCAAATTTTAGATTGGCATGTTGCACACATATGAAAGAACATTGACATAAGCATGTAAATACATTTTTGCACACGTGATCCATAAGACACAAAAGATCAAAAAACCATATATAACATCATAAAACAACCAGAGTACATAGATGGACGCAAGCGCCTCAAAAATGGGACTAATAACGAGTCACAGGGTTTATGCCCTCAAAAATATATGCAAATAAGTGCTCGTGGCACATAAAAAGTCTAAATAGGTTTAGGGCCTATGGGCCCTATTATAATAGTCCACAGCATGGGCTAAACACCTAAACAATAGGATCCACGTCCGAGGTACCCCCACTACATGAGGCTACATGGATGGCGGCAGGTCCTCTATCTCTGCCATCGGGACTGTGCGAGTAAGTGCAATGAAGTTCCATTTAACTCGTCTAAGGACCCTCTTAGCCTCCCCGACTGGGAGGTTCCCTGCTACTGTTGCTTCCCCAGCGGTGGCAGTTGCAGATTCTAGCCGTGGACGACGCCTGTTCCGTGCATAATCGGCAGGTTGCACGAGTACCACATCTACATGCAACAAACATATACCCGTCAAATAATCTAGCATAAAAAAAATGATATATATAACAAAAATGACATAAAAATTACATATGAAAAAAAAAAACTACAAAGGTGGAGACTTACCCATCTCCCCTCTCTCCTCACTAGGAGGCACGGGTATCTCAGGGTCTCTAGAAAAATCTATCCCTGCATATGGGTAATCCTTGATCACAGGGATCTGCCGTGATAGCCACGCAAAGAAGTCATCATCGAAGGACTCATTGGTCCTTCCACCACCTTGTCATGGTAGTAATATTGCCCATCTACACACTGCAAGAAAAGGGGCATGATGTCCTCGTACTACTTGCCGAGGATTAAATCTCGAAACTCTCTCAAAGAAGAATGAACACAAAATCATCCCAAACTCGAAGTTCCTTTGTGTATACTGTCGGCAATCTGTCAATTTCCTCTTCATGCACTCGAGCAATGTGGTACTCTGGTCAAAAATTTGTGCATTCAAGCACTGGATAACACAGTTCATCTGTGCGCAAGATGCCTGATTCAAGGCTGCTGAACCGGTAATCCACCCAATCAATAATAATATCACCTGCAGTGATAGGTTAGTGATCTTACTGATGGGTACCTGGGATCCCACATGGTTAGTCCCAACCTCACAGTGCTCATCTATCAGTTCTGATATCTTATTTGGTCCCGCAGGAAACATCCTGAAGTTGACTGGTTCCCCTCTCCTTGAGAGGCCAGTCAAAAAGTAGATATCTTCGGTGGTGGGCACCAGTGATTTCCCCTCTATCATGAAGGCCTCTGCATCAAGGTGTCAATAGTCAATCAAGGCATTCAGTAGGCTTGGCTGCGCTTGCATAAATGGACACAGGAAGAACTTAAGTAAACAACATTGCATCAACACGTCCGCAACATTCGGATCTCCCGTGACCAACTCACTGATTGTTTCATGCTCCCTCTCCCTCCACTGGACATACATCCTGCCAACACAGCAAATTTCAGAGGGGTTAGTAGGTTATTTGGTTCTTTTTTCTATAAAAAAAGGGGGGTTCCACGCGCTCTGTTTAAGTGACAGTCGCATGTACACGCGAGTAGTCTTTAATCTACCCATGAGTACACATGGCCTGTCCATAGACAACCCACATGGACCTAGGGCCGACCTTTTTAAGGTCGACGCCCACCCAAAAAATGAACTTAAAGGCAAAATTGAAGAATTGAATAGCTAGATAGGGGAGTTTGTACTTACATGGTCCAAGCGGAATTTCGTTTCATCCACTGTATCTCACAGAATCACCGTTTTTAGCAAAGGGGGTCTTTTGGCTCCAGAGTCAATTTCCAAATCAGCAATAGTGATAATGAGTTGCCAGCTTCTATTTATAGACTTTTTGGCCTCTTTTTGTCACTTTTTTGGCCTCCCTTATTAGTTTCTTTATACCAAAAACCATTTAGAGTGATTCAAGAGTTATATGAGAGGGATTTGATCGGGTATTGGGACACTTTTTTTGAGTTTTGAGAAAATTTTGACGGTCCATGAAATTTTTTCCAAGAATCAACTTGAGCATATAGGTTAGGTTACTACCTCGACTTTTGCGTCCCGTTGTCTTTTTCCTCTGCTATAGGATCGATCCCATCAGGTTGTGACACGGAACCATCATATCTACTTTAGAAGTGTCGCAACTAGGCGGTAGAGCTTACCAGAACATGGATGCCCTAGGTAGGTCCTGGTTGCATTATGGTGTCCATGCTGTCTCTAAAACACTGTAGGCTCGGGAGTCCTTATAGTCTTTCCTAAATATGAGTTTGAGCCTCATTTGCATGATTCTTCTTCGCTCTTTGTCTCATCCTCAGGACTCCCAAAAATAACGGGTCTTCTTTTAAGCCCTTTTCAGACCCTCTAAACATGAAAATATTGTCGAACGATCTTGTGGCCTTTCACGCTCGTTAAACTGAAATTTGAAGTCACGTCTGTCTGGAGGTAGTTTACCCCTTTTTCGGTCTGGACGGTCAACTGTACGAAAAAAGGTATACTCTATGGAACTTTCATTCTTTAGAAGAGTACTCTCAGGTATAATTTTATCCCTTTTTCGGGCCTGAGGGACTAAACTTACGGAAAAGAAACCCCCATAGAGTCCATAGTTAAGCTCTTTTCAGACTCCCTAAAATTGAAAAGATCGTCGAGTGATGTTATTCTTTCACACTCGTTAAATTGGTCTAGAAGAATATTCCTGACAGAGTCCATAGTTAAAGCTTTTTTCAGACTCCTTAAAAGTGAAAAAATGGCCGAGTGATATTGTCCTTGTCACACTCGTTAAAATGGTTTTGAATCGATGTCTAATCGATGCTAGTTTACCCCTTTTTCGAACCGACTAGACTATCTTCGAAAAAGGTACCCCAATGGAGTCTTCGTTTATGTTTTTTCAGACTCTCTAAATATGAAAACCCATCGAGCTTACCTTCTATGGGCTCGTTAAACTTACATCGAAGGACATTACCATTGTGTGTTTTATCAACCACATTTGTATACCTTATCCACCAGCCTTGTGACAGTTTGCTTCTGCATTTTAACACCTTTGGCCACCGGAGGATTTTTCTCGAGAATCATTTTACTAGAACATCAGTCTTGTCCTTGTGCCTTGAGCTTGTATGTTTGCAATACTCGTTCCTCCATTGTAATGTAATATTCCTTTATTCTTTTTCCAAAATTATCGAAAAGAACAAAAAAAAATCAAATATACCCCAAAAAGAGGAAGGGAAAAGTATTTTCTTTATTGGTAGCATAATGAGTCGCCCTTGGATAAAGCACATCTGTCCATTTTTTCATCAGACTATGGGATGTAGTACGACCTTAGGAAGCTTTTCTCGCTATATAGAGTTGTGTCCTCCACCGTTTGGTTATTCTTCCAAACATATGGAGATTTTGCGTTGCCTCCTGCTTCGTAGACTTATGATTAACATATATGTTGCCTGAGTCTCATCACTTGCCATGCTATTGTCCAATGGAAGTTTGTCACTGAGCTTGAGTCGGCCCCTCTGCAATATGTCTCTTGTCTGCATACCCGGCCATCCTAAATGTCCTATCAAGTCCTTGTTCGAAATCACTGAAGCCTTCAGTCCGATCATCAAGATTATCAAGTCCATGACCAACGAGCCTTCAAAGACCTATGGGTAGTGCAGTCATACACTCATATTACACTCCTACCCGAGTTTTGGAAGATTTTGAAGTTGTTGCTGGAGCTCTGAAGATCTCATCTCCAACCATCAGGCCGAATCAGCTTCTGGAAGATGGATACTCTATATGTATATCTTTCTGATTTTGAGATGTAGCTCCATTGTGTATTGTTCATGGCTACTCTTTATAGTTATTTGAAATGGATCTACAGTGTATTTGATTGGTATCCATGGTTCTATTTTTTATCCCGAGCATGGGTATGCCCGCCTCTGTGAGACATTTGTTCTTTTGCAAACGACACCTCCTAGTTCCTGATCCTTGGGCTCAATCGTTTGGCATATCAGTAAATATTGGTAATGTATTTCGGCCATCAGATGCTCTTCTGACCTCACACATTAGGGGGCATCTGTTATAACCCTAAATTGCACCACACATGCTTACCTGGCATCAGGGCAACTCATATCCCTTCTTTGCCAAAACATTGTTGAACAACTCTTTGAAAATCCTCTTGAATAAAGGCCCATGCACCCTAACTCATTACTACATGCGTGTGCACACTGGCTGACCCAAAACAGCGCATGTGAACCGACAAAAGCATGAAAAAAAGAAATTTTTTGATGGAAAAAAAATCTATGGGTGAGTTAACTGAAACTCCCGGCCATGCATGGCCGAGGGTTCGTCCAAATACCTAGCTCCTTCTAGCCTATAAAAGAAGGGGTAGGTGTACCATTTGGAAGAGGAAAAATATAGCAAAGAAACTCTTCCCATTTACGTATTCCATTGTCCCAACCCTTTAGCCTTTCCTAATGCCAAAGGAGATTTAAAGCAAAGCAGTTGAAGGACAGAAGAAGAGGAGCCCAGGATCAGGTTCAAGGAGCCGTGGCCAGTCTCAACTTTTGTAAGTTGACTCATTTTAAGTAATAAAGAGAATGTTTTTCCCATCCCAATTCATGAAATTTTTATGGTTTGGTTAGTTTATGTTTGATTTCTAACACGTTAGTATATAAGTAGTATGCATACATAGTTGTTGCTTGTCTTGAATGCAGGTCATCTTTGGAAGGAGTATTGCGAACAAGTAATCAAGCACAACAGAGAATCGACATCAAACGCCGGTAACAAGGTAGGTTGATATTTCCATGCATTTACTAAGAAAAGGGGATTTAAATCTAGGGATGAAGGTAGAAAGTAATTTCTATTCGGTCATATCCGCATGCAAAGTCTGAACTCTATTTGCTAGTTCGTAGGGTGTTTTTTCCCAACAACAAAGGGTGGTATTTTTAGAGGTTTCTCCATGTGAAAAATGAGGATTTATATCATTCATACAACTTCAGGCCCTTAATCTAGTGCCAAAAATATGTTGACATGGGAATAATTACCTTCAACAAACAAGGGTACTCCCTCACATGAAATCCCAATTATACTTCACATTGTTTGGGATAAGAGTCCCATCTAGATTCTGACATGGATTTGATTACTAGGAAAAATGGGTATGAGGGGTTATGATATGAAGAAATGAAAAATGTGTGATATGAGATAAACATAAATGTAGAAATAAAGTCTATTCTAACCTATCCTAACTAGGATCAAACTCTCTACAAAATAAATAGACAATGGAATCATCAATTCCTACTTATACTCTATAATAGCTAGTTGCCAAAGAGAAATATTTACTATCAATATATGAACAAAATATAAGCACAGATTAGTATGAAGTAGTAATGTATTCAATACTATCTATTTTTCATATCAAGACAATAATATTACAAAAGAAATACATTGCAAAGTCACATAATTCACATAAGAGCAATATATAAAGTGAGCAATATAATCTTGCAATAGTCACGGTGATCATGAATAAGATGGAAAGATTTCATAGAAAATGCATCACAAACACAGGATTCGATTCTTACAAAATGGCCCTAAGGGCTTCTTGCTATTCATATTTTAGAAATAGTTCAAAAATTACAAAAAGTAAGGTCCTTCTCTCAGTGGGTTCTCTTTATCATATAGATAGTCGAGTTGGTAATTGTTTCTTGGGACTTCTTGTCTTCCCATTAGTAGTTACAACTCTTGGCATTCCCTATTTTGTCCTTTTATACTTTACAATCAAGATTGATTTTATGAATGTCCCTCAGAATTGTCCCGAATGTAATCTCCTCACACATTTTGATAAGTGGAAATCAATATTACTCTAGTGAAGAACATACTTTATAGAGTGATTTCATAAAATGCTAAGTCATGTGACACATTTTTCATTTCAATTTTCAATGTGAGAAAGAAGGAGCTTATTATTTTTTGGTCTTTGGAAGGCACAACCAAATGTTCCCTCATTGTTTCATTGGTCACTCTTTGATGGATCCCAATAGCAATTTATGTAGAGTGTATGCCTTCATCCAACTCGATTTGAATTTGGTCATCTAGCTTTGGTTTTCCCAAATATCCAATTTTGGGCAAGTACACCTGGCTAAGAGTCTAGTGGCTATTGTGTGTAGCTTCATGAGGGTGTTGAGGGAATTTTTCAAACACCTTTCCAATTTATCCCCAATTTTTATATATATTGTGAGAGATTCATAGTTTAGCTGATTTTCGCTTCCAGTCATATTAGGGAGATATGAAGGAGCAACGAAATTTTCCTTGATCCATTTCATCCATTTCCAGTCATACTCCTATGAACTTTATATTTTTCATTTTGGCCTTTTCCAAGAGTTTGGTTATTTGAGAAGATATCTTTTGAAACTCCTTCAAATCGGTATATAGTTTCTTGGTTCTGTCATGGAATTCCTTCCTCGCCTCACTCACACATATTCCGAATTTAGTAATATTGGTTCTATTACCTTTATAGAATCTCACTTCCTCCTCTAGACTCTTTATTTTTTCTTTGTATTATTCTAGTTCTTGGACTATGTTCTTTAGATTATATTACAAGGCCTAAGTGAATGATACCTCATTGAAGCTATGGCCAAGGTTTTTTCTTATATATCTTCAACTAAAGGTGTCTCTCTTGTAACCAAGAGTGGGGAAATTTTATAAAAACAAAATATTTGTGTGGTCTACTGAATAATTTTACTCGAATCCTTGCCAAGTATGAAAGAGTTGAGACTTTTTCCTAGCTTTAGAGGGTGTGAATCCTCCTAATCCTATTTCCCCTAGAGGGAAGTGGCCTCCAGTTTAAGGTATGTTAGAATAAGCTTCTAGGATTTTGGTGTCCATTGGACCAACGCTCTGTATTGATTCTTTATATTTCTTTTTCTTATTCTTCTTCTTTTCTTCCCCTGTCTACTAATACTATTGTTCGATATCTTAGGGATTAAACCTCCCTTTTTTCTGTTTTCTTCCTCCTCTACTATCGTTCTATATTGTTCTTATAGTTTCTTCTTTTTATTTGACTCTACTCTTGTTGCCTCCCATTGTTGTAATTTTCCTATGTCATGAGAGTTTCCTCTCATTCTTGACATCACCTTATCATATTTCAATGCTCTCTTGTGTATTTATTCATCCCTCTAGGTGTATGGTTCATAATTCCACATGTAATTCTAGACCTGACAATGTTTGTTGAAAATATGCAAGGGCTCATGCATGCAGAATATTTCCTCTCCAAAGTGGAATGTTTCCAGGGTATCAGATTCCTCCTACATTTCCTTAACTTCCTTGAAACTAAAGGAGCCTAGCCATAATGGAATTGGTGGCCAACTTAATTATTTTTCTCTAGCGAGAGCTTACCCAACTCCATTCGCCAAAGTTTGATATGCCACTTCTTGCAAGACTAGCTTGTTAAGGAAAGAATTAGGAAATAAAGTAGGGGATTTGGTTGCACCATACATACATATGGTCTAGGACCTGAATCAACTTTTTGTTTGTTTCCCTTATCTCTTTGTGTGCCTTGAAAAGAAAAGAAAAAGTTGCTTTATTTTTCTCCTTAAGTTTTCATTTCAAAATCTAAAGAAGAAAAATAAAAATAATTATAGTTGAATTTAAGTTTTTTCTTCCCTTCCCTTGCTTTCATTTTCTAAAAAAAAAACTTCTTAGCTGCATTTTCATGTTGCATTGCATTTTTTACATTTTATATTTGAAAAAAGAAAAAGATTTTAGTATAGGATTTTGTTTTCTTCTCATCTTGAAAATAATTTAAAAGGAAAAGAATACTTGTTTTTTTTCTTCCTTTACTTTTCTCGCATTGAGGACAAAGTTGCATTGTGCATGTTTTCATCGAAAAGTGAAAAGTTTTCATTTCAAGTTAGTGAAGGATTGTTCATGCATTTTTCTTGAAACTCTTTGTCATTTGTAGAATTAGTGTAAAATCTTATTTTCTATTGTTCTAAATAGTTTCTTTTTAACAAGAGTCTCAAACAACATCAGTTGCATGTATGTTTCTTGAGTAAGAAAATCCCCTAAAATGAATGCACTAATCTAAAATATATTAGTAACACTTTTTCTAGAGTTCACCAATAGCTTAGTATAGGGCCTTGGATTAGGTGTGGATAGGTAAACTCTCCAAGGATAACCAAAACTTAACTTAAGTGTTTGTGCTAGGGTGTGAAAAATCTACCTTGTAATTACTCAATATGGAAAGCCCCTCTAACACAAGAGTCAAACACGAGGTTGAATGGAGGATGGTGACAAAGATATATACTCTTGATCTCGACAAAGTGTTTGGGAGAGTGTGTATTGGGGGTGAATCTTGTAACATTACTGGCCCGACTTGTGTCAGACCTCTAAGACACTTGGATCCATCCAGGGTACTCTAAGAGTGATTATGGCCCTATTGTGTTTTAGGCCTCAGGAGGAGCTTCAAGATTAGTTACCCTGGCCATACACTCACTCATTGGTCGATTGTACCCCCTGGTTGTTGATTACAACTTAGTGGCCTAGTTTCCATTATATAGGTTGACACACAAGTGACTATGAGAGGTGTATAAGAGCACCTAAGGCAGACTATATACTCTTTGGGAGAAACCCAAAGGGATCGTCAGTTGGAAGTCTGATGCAGGAGCATCGCTCCACCTCAACAATGTGCCAGCATTCTAGCACATCAAAGCACATTCAAGGAAGAGAAAGGCATAGCCCTCCCATTTTTAAATTTTAAATGTAATTAAGTGAAATTAAATGTTGTAAGGCTTGGTAGAGCCGAGTTATTTCCATTGTATAAGAAATAGTTGAGGTAGCCTTTAATAGATGGCGATAAGTTGATCTAGATCCGATTCAGACTAGATTTTTATTTAATGTAATAAGCCTCAATAGATAGGCTTTGTAAATGGTGATTAGACACCACTAGTGTAGTTGGAGGGAAAGGCTTGATGAACCCCTCTTGTATAAATCATTGTAATGTATTCCTAGTAGAGGCTGTTGAAAGTTGATGAAAAAACATTGTAAGCCAAGGAGAGAAGAGTCAAGACTTTGTTGCAATCCAAGATGTTGCACACATTGTAATTGACGTTTTGATATTAATACAAAAGAACAAATTTCAATGTTTATGAAATCATGTGTGGTGAATTCTTGTTTTATGTTGTCAATGTGTATTCATTTATGCTATAGATGTGTATGATAGGTTTCCATCTGCATGGATAGAGAGATTATATGTCTGTGAGTTTGTTGGATTATTTCTGGGCTCTTTAGGCTAAATGCAAGGAGTGCATGACAGAGTGTTGATAACTCTGTGAGCCAATGCAAGGAGTGTGTATCTGAAATTTGCTTCGAGTTCAAAGCATAACGTGCCAGGTGGGAACACTAGAACATGTACAGACTTAGAGAGGAGCGTCAAGGTTGTTGAACACCTTGGAGGAGAAACTGTGCAGGATAAGGCACAAAAGACAAAGTTGTTAATCACTTTGTAGAGCTCTGCCAGGTGGGCATTGAGCAGGTGCAAGTGTGCACAGGTGAACTTTGTTTCGATTTCAGAGAAGATAAGTGTCAGGGAGGACACACCAGAGTTACTGAACACTTTGGAAATCTGTGGGAGGAGAAACTACCTCAAAGTTACTGAACAATGTATAGGCTCAACAAGGAGTGCTTTGAGTAGGTGCAAAGAGTGCAAAGAACCAACACATTCTGAAGTGTTGGGGGAAATCAAGGAGAACTAGAGTTGTTGAACACTCTATAGGGGAGATCTACAAGTGTGCATTGAGAGGATGCAAGGAGTGCATCAGTGAACCTGAGAGAGATTAGGAGTTTGGAGGAAGACATGTGCAAGGAGTGCACCAGGACAACACTTAGACAAAGTGTTGAAAAGATGAATTTGTCTAAAGTTTTAGACAAGTGGAAGGAGTACAAGTAGGAGAGAACTTGTTTCAAGTTCAAAAATATCAGGAGAATGAGTGTTAAGTTCTAGGAGGGCACATAAATCCTTTGAAGGGAAGCATAAGGGTCAAGTCCCTTGGAAGGTTGAGCAACTGCAAGACTCGAGAAGGATAGTGCAATTGTGAATGAAGACTCTGCATAGCGAGCAGAGGTCAAGGACCTTTACAGGTTCAAATGGAAAGACAGTGCAATTTTTCATGCAGAGCGCAAGCATGCGCCAGGGCGAGGTCAAATTTCATTGATAGGAGGAGGAGCGAAGTCGAGACCCAAAGTAACTAGGCTCACAGGAGGATTGAAGGCCGCAGCCTTTGAATGTTCCAAATTCTTCCAATTCGGGAGAAAGAAGAAGCTCAGGAGGAAGAGTGACAATTGTCGTCAGATCAGTTGTAGGGGAGATATATGGACCATCGAATTCTATGTCTAGACACCCAAAGGAGCGTGAAGAGGAGGAGAACAGATCCTAGTCATCGGATCTGAACACGAAGGATCAACAACTGTTGGATCCAAGTAATTTCATGGAACTTAACCCCTTTTAAAGTGCACAGGAGAGTGGGATAGTCATAGTCCTGAAGTTTCGAAGTGGATTGGGACCATCCTTCGTCAAGAGAGATAGGTGGCATAAGATCTAGAAGCCCGAAGAAATCACACTCCGAGAGATTACATGCGAGCAATGTACAAAATCGTCGAAGTCGTGAAGTAGTGAAGTCCATCATGACTGTCAATATGAGGAGGACACACGTCATCAGATCATGGACTTTGGAGAAAAGAGAAAGGAGGAGGTGGAGGCATTGACCAGAAGTCATCTGAAGCTTCAAATGTAAGAGACCATCCTAGCCGTTAGTTGCTTAGACACGTGGTGCCAGATCTGTCACTTTGGTGAT
The DNA here is from genome assembly GCA_032191745.1 of Picea mariana. NCBI lineage: Eukaryota > Viridiplantae > Streptophyta > Pinopsida > Pinales > Pinaceae > Picea > Picea mariana. The sequence goes on along the minus strand of JASDQU011505695.1, from coordinate 6,345 downwards.
AGATCACTTCAGGGACAATGAAGCGTTAAATCCCAAAGGTTGAAAGTCCCGAAGGCCGAAATCCACAGGAGTTGTGGATGAACTGAGGGACACATGGAGCGTGGAGATTTACTTCAAAGAAAAGTCACTTCAGAAAAATTGAGGAGTGAAGGAACGAAAAGCCTCAAAGGTCAAAGCATCGAACTCCATATGAATCATTCGTTGTAAAAGGACACATGGTGGAAGATCTGTCACTTTGGAGGATTAACACGCTGGAAAAAGAAGACCAAGGGGGGCATTGAATGCAAGTCGCTCGAAGTGGAGTGAAGGGCGAATCTTAGTCGTTGATTGAGGTGAGCATGTGGCACTCGATCTGTCACTTCAAGTGTGAAGCACTTTGGGAGAAAAAGGTGTTAGAACATTCGAAACTCCTGGATGCCAAAGTCCAAAGCGGATCATAGTCATTGGGTGTCAGATAAGCGAGAACCGTCGATTGTCCAAGTGATTTTGCGGTTCAGGGCTCGGGTAAGAAGGCTTCAGCTATAATCAAAACAACCAAAGCCCAAAGTTGAAAATCATTTTTGGAGGTTTAGCCCTAGGTCATAGCTCGAGGTCACATGTAGAGAGGGGTTAGCAGAACGAGCTAGTGCCCGTTAGTTTTAAAATTTTAAAGAGTGCTAAGAAAAGGGCCCACGGGTTCCATATGACTTGTGCCTAAGGTGATAAAGGGCCTGTGTTAAACTAATTTGGGGGCTAGCAGGGTCCCGAGGAGATAATTAGGCTCAGCTTTGTGAAGATCCTTGAATGGGAGGTCGTGCAACCCCTAAGAGAGAACGGGGGTTGTATCAAGTGGTATCAGAGCCTAGGAAAAGGTTATGTATGATACTATCAAGTGGTACCAGAGCCTAATTTTGCTTGCAGATAGCAGGAAAAGGTGAGAAAGTGAAAGGAGATAGTCTGATACCATCAAGTGGTATCAGAGCCAAAGATTTAATTTATGTAGGAAAAGGAGACAAAGAATATATTCTGGTATCATCAGATGGTATCAGAAGCTTAAATTGTCATCTGTAGATAGCAGGTGAAGGAGGAGACAGAGTACTGATGCTCTATGTGAAGGATTGTTGCAAGTTTGCAACAGTCAAGTAGACAGCCAGGTGGGCTGCAGAAGAAGCTAGAGGTGTTCTCAGTTGCAGGTTAACCAACCAACTTTCCAGGAGGGTAGGAAGAGGTGAAAATGGATACCGAAGGCCATAGATGTGGTCAAGGCAAGGACCGCCAGTGGAAAAGTAAAGCAGAGATAGGAAAAGATCTCGAAGAGATAAGAGCAGAGCTCGACAAGCTAACGTTGAAGATGCAACAGGAGCCATAGGTACATTGGAGGTATGAATGGCCAATGAAGTAGAGAGTGAAGTGGCCTATCCAAAATTTGTTGGTGAGAATATAGCAACAGGAGTTGAGGAGGTGGCTGAGGGAAGTTGAAACCCTTTGTGACATAGAGGAGAAAATGGTTTACATTTGTGAGACAGAAATTGGAGAAAGCCTCAATGAGGAGCAAGTGAGATCAGTGGAGGATCTCATGAATTTCCAGGAGGGCAGTGATGAAAATTTAGATTGTCAGGTGGGCAATGAGAAGAGATCAGTTGATCTCATAGACTGCTAGGAGGGTAGAGGTAAAGTCCCTATTTTACATGTGGGCAAGGGAGAGGAGAGGAGACTATCTGAAAGTCTCATGAACTCAATGAGATTTCATATCAAGAAGGAGTGTTGAAAGAGGAGTGTTCCAATCATTGGGGGAATTAAGATATTCCTACAAATTAGCCAAGCAAGGGCCAATGCATAGATATCAGGTGCATTAGAATAAGGACATCCCGTTGTGACTTTCATAGAGGAGGAGAAGGAGCAGACATCAGAATCTTCCCAAGAAGTAGAAGAAGGAGAAGAGAATTCAGCAGAATTTCTCACAAATTTCAGCCAGGAAGTTGAACAGTAGATGACTGCAGCAGTGGATCTTACAGTAGAAGAGGAAGTAGACAGCATGGACTTTGTTAATTTGTACAAAGAACTAGAAGCCTTGGAGAGAAGGGTGATAGTGCAAAGTTTTCACATTCAATAGGATAAGATGGAAATAGATGAAGGAGTATACCAATCTACGGAGCAGCTAGAGTAAGATGGGAGTGTACCAATAGAGGAGCTGGCAGAGGATAATCTGTTGGAGGAGATAGTTGAGCAGAAGCTCAGTGAGGAGACTACAAAATTAGAGTCTGCAACAGAATGGAAAGTAAGGGCCACAGGGGATAACAACAGAGTGGGATATTAGGTTGATCTTCCCATAGATCAGCATAAGGAGGTGCAACAAGGAAGTCTGCATGAAAGGAGGATCCAACCAACATATCAGATGGAAGAAGTCATTAAGGAGGTAAGAGAGATGATGTTGAGGTTAGCACAAGAATCTATTAGCAGGAGGAAGCTAAACAGAGTAGGACCTGCAAGAGAAGAAAGGAAGCAACAACAGTAGCATAGTAGAGGAGCAGGTGGACAAATCCACTTAGAAGTTTGGGATCCAGGGGGATTTCAATAGTAGAGTAGAGGAGCTCATGATTTTCCCAGTAGTGGAGTATGATGCAGGAGCATCGCTCCACCTCAACAATGCACCAACATTCCATCACATCAACGCACATTCAAGGAAGGGAGAGGCGTATCCCTCCCATTTTTAAATTTAAAATGTAATTAAGTGAAATTAAATGTTGTAAGACTTGGTAGAGACACGTTTTTTCCTTTGTGTAGGAAATAGTTGAGGTTATCTTTAATGACTAACGGTAATTTGATCTAGCTCTGATTCAGACTAGATTTTAATTTAATGTAATAAGCCTCAGTAGATAGGAATTGTAAATGGTGATTAGGCACCACTAGTGTAGTTGGAGGGAAAGGCTAGATGAGCCCCTCTTCTATAAATCTTTGTGAGCCCAGTAGAGGCCGCTAAAAGTTGATGAAAAAACATTGTAATCCAAGGAGATAAGAGATGAGACTATGTTGCAGTCCGATATTTTGCACACATTGTAATTGACATTTTGATATTAATACAAAAGAACACATTTCACTGTTTATGAAATCCTGTGTGGTGAATGCTTGTTTTATGTTGTCAATGTGTGTTCATTTAGGTTGTAGATGTGTATGATAGGTTTCTATCTACAGGGATAGACAGATTCTCTGTCTGTGATTTTTTTGGATTATTTTTGGGTTCTTTAGGCTAAATGCAAGGAGTGCATGACAAAGTGTTGAGAACTCTATGATCCAACGCAAGGAGTGCGTATTTGAACTCTACTTCAAGTTCAGAGGAGAACGTGCCAGGTGGGCACACCACATCTACAGAATCAGAGAGGAGCCTCAAGGTTGTTGAACAACTTGGAGGAGAAACTATGCAGGAGAAGGCACAGAAGACAGAGTTGATAAACACTCTTTAGATCTCTTCTAGGTGGGCATTGAGTAGGTGCAAGTGTGCACAGGTGAACTCTATTTCGAGTTCAGGGAAGATAAGTGTCAGGGAGGACACCCCAGAGTTACTCAACACTCTAGAAATATGTGGAAGGAGAAATTTCCTCAGAGATACTGAACACTCTATAGACTCAACAAGGAGTGCTTTGAGCAGGTGCAAAGAGTGCACAAAACCAACACATTCTGAAGCGTTGGGGGAAGTCGAGGAGAACCGATTTGGGGGCTATAAGGGTTCTGAGGAGATAATTCATCTTAGATATTTTAATATCCTTGACCAGGAGGTCGTGCAACCCCTAGGAGAGAAGGGGGTCTGCATCAAGGTCTAAGTAACTGCTCCTCCTAGCTAGTCGTTTTCCTTTGTGAATGCTTTGGATGATCATGACTTCATCTCCCTGGGTCAGAAGCATTCAAAAGGGTAGTTTTTTTGGCTTGTATATTTTTAGTCTTTTATTTTTAGTGGTGTGATCTATGCTTGCTAGTTTTCCATAGTGAGTAAGTCAGTCATTTATTTGGGTCTCTAAGCTAAGGCGGTAGACCGCCCACTCTGCCAATCATGAAGAATTTTGGATCTTCCGCTTAGAAACGTGGATCCTCCTCCTTATAGGCGTATATTTTTATAGCACTAATTTACCAGAGTCGGTGTGTGATACTTTTATGGTCTTGAACGATCACACAAGGGAAGAACCTGTGCATAATACCTTCAAGGCCAAATTTATTGATGATACCAACCAAGGAACCTTTTCGCAAGGGGATTCTTGTGATTTTCCTTTATTTGGAAACATTGGTGTCCCTTTGACGTTGACTTTGAACATTCTTAGGTTGAATGTGGGACTACTAGTTTGGTTGGCTACCATTCCAAATGTCCCAAATGCTCTTGACACTTCTCAGTTAAGCACCTTATGTCATGGGAATTATGTTGATGTTCATTCGTCACCAAATTATTCTCTTCCTCCTTCTACCTTCTCTGGTGAAAGTATATTTATTAGTAACCAAAATTATAAACTAAATAGAAAGAGGAAGAATAGGAAGAAGAAATCTCCAGCCTCTACCAGTCATGCTAGGGGGTAAAGTCTAATCACTGCTAGTCATAATGGAAATAGGTTTGTATCCTTTGTGTTTCATGCTATAGACCCAATCAACAACCTCTTCAAGTCATGTTGGAGATGTGCAACCAACCACTACAAGTCATGCTAGGGGAAAGAGTCTCATCAATGTGAGTCATACGAGTGGTATGTCAACAACCTTTGTTAGTCATGTTGGGGAAATAAACCATCCACTTCTAGTCATGTTGGGGGCATTGATTATGTTGAGAAACCTAGACGAATAGGAAGTAAGCCTAAGTTTCCTTGTAATATTTGCAAAGGATACCACCTTACTCATATGTGCCCTGACATTCCAGAGGTATGAAGATTGTGGTACCTATATGCAATCTCTTCTATTTCTGAGTCATCTTCAGTTTCACAACAGTCTATTTATCCTTTGGTTGATGAATCAATCATCTTGATGCAATATTGAACCAATCCCACTCGTCTTTTGGGGGGTGATGCGCCTTCAAACCATGTTGTCTCACAGTCTATTCATCCAGTGGTTGAGAAATTTGTCGCATCGATGAAACTTTGGTTGATCCCACTCTCTTCTTGGATAGTGTCGAGTCTACCAAAGTGGTTTCATCGATGCAATGTTTGGTCGATCCCACTCTTCTGATGGGGAGTGATGTCTCTACCGACTATGTTTTTACCATTTCCAATTTAGTACCTTTAGATCAAGGGGGCATGCCTCTCACTTCAAGAACACCCCATCCAATTCCTAGGATGGTTTCCTTTGATTAGAATGACCTTGTTGAGCCTCACCTTCCTTCTTCTGCACCCTTTCAAATAAGGGTTGAAGTTAATTCAAAAAAAAATTATCGATGTATTGTGGATGAAGGAGCCTCCATAAGTCTTTTATCCTCCTTGACTTGGAAAGATTTGGGTTCTCCCAAGCTTGTGTTTACTTTGCATGAGTTGTTGGATTTTGATAGACGTCCTAGTGAATATTTGGGGAGTCTTCCTCAATTTCCTATCTCGTTATGTGGGAAGAATGTCCTTGTCGATGTTATAGTGGTGCAAGACCCATTAGATTTCAATATGCTTATCGATCGTGATTATGAATATTGTGATGTCTACACTCTTCTGGGTGATGCATTTCCCTCACAATGGAAGCATTTTCACTATTAACCAACTAGAATCTGATAATCACCATCCTAATTCACTATTAGTTCAAGCTGCCCATCTATATGTTCCTAGTGTTCGTGTAGACTCTACCCTGCCAAGAAGCTATTGGTGGATCAGTTCCTTTGAATAACAAGTCAAAACTTGCAGCTCAAAGGGAAGAAAAGAAGAATGATGCATTGGCTCTCAAGACCATTCTTAGTAGACTCTCAAGTTCTATCAAAGAGAGCATGGGACAATGCACTTCCACCAAGGATCTATGGCTAAAGCTAGAGGAGACATACCAAAGCAAGAAGGAAGACACTAAAGACAACTCCATCAAGAACAATGAAGGTAAAGAATCTTCAAAAACCCCTGATTACAATATTTCAAAATGTAACGATGTTGAATATTTCTCTACAAGTGAAGAAGAAAATCTAGAGATAGTATGTGTAGAATCAAATGATATTTATCCCATGGAATAAGTAGAATAGGAACTATCAGAGCTTAAAAGGAAAGTTGAATGGGGTCTATTTGAATACAAATATGACCATTGTTACACAAAATATAGCTATGTTTCTGATAACACTAAAAGGTTTCTTAAAAAGAATCAAAGGCATATATTGAAGTTAAAGGAAATGCTCAAGGAACAAGAAGAAAGTAAAAAGACTCAATTAGAAGAAAA
>JASDQU011505687.1:0-23011 GCA_032191745.1 Picea mariana | reverse complement strand
CTTTAAAATCTACTTTTAGAATGGTTTTGAAATTTCGAAGGTCATTACCTAACTCTATTAACTCATGGATACCCCTTTTTGATGTTCTACTATGTCATATGACCATTTATTTGCAAAATCTCCTAGTATACTTTGGTCTTGTCACTTAGTGTGTATTCAAAATATTGAAAATTTACATTCTGAAAAGTATGAAGTGAATTTTCAATAGAAATATAGTTATCGTGGTGACTTGATTTTTATGTTAGTTCGTTTACTTCTACAATGAGCATAATATTTTTTTTTGTGGTAATTTGAACATGTAGCATTGGTGCTTATCACAAATTGTGATGAATGGTTCACATGGTAAGTGGAATGTGATGTATGTTGTTTTGATATTCATTAGATGGTATGGTTTTCAAATAATTTTTTGAAGAACAAAGTGCTAAGAATTAGATGGTATGGTTTTAAAATAATTTTTTGAAGAACCAAGTGTTAAGAATAATGTTATGATACAATTTATTTATTTTATTAATGAGGAAATGTGGCAATGGTATGTAGCATGGTTTAATATGTTTATTAAGGAAATGTGGTAATGGTATGTGGCATGGTTTGATATGTTTATTGGCACAATTTTACATCGGTTTTTACTCATTTTCTTACTAAGCATTTTGAATAAAAATATATTTTATATACATGGATTCTAAGTTAGTATTGCGTTACAATGAGTTGTTTGGTAATATTTAGGAGGTTTGAATGGTTAAACCCTAATTAATAGAAATAATTATTTTGTTAACTTAATGTTATGGAACTAGTCAAAAAATGAAGCCTGCAATATCTTCCATTCTTTATTTTTAAATAAGTGAAATATATGCATAAAATTTTACATTCATGTGTACTACCTTGGTTTTGAGTTCCCATATTAATAATATATGTTTGTTTGTTATTTGTTTTTTTTTTTGTTAAATAATTTTGGGGATGCCGAGTTTTCATCTTTTGGTATGCAAAAAAGGACATTCTAGTTCTTAACTAAAAACCTTATTTGTTTTAATATCAAACGTAAAGTAAGTTGACAGTGAACAAGAGTAGGAGTCAGAAAGTACTTATAGTTTCTTTTATGTGTGATTACGAGAAAATACAATGCTTTTCCAGTGGTGGTAACAAATATTATCGAATATGAAAATATCGAAAAAATCATATACTCTAATTTTTTTTTATCTAGATGATGAAGTGAAATTGGTGAGTGTCTCACTTCTTCCAAAATGGGTAAGATTTAGAGCCTAGGGGCATGATTCATCTCTTCACTAATTGGTATCGCCCTCATAAATTAAATAATTTTTCACATTTTCCTCCTTGAATGAACTATTACTTAAAAAAAAAAATCAAACGAAAAAAAGAGATCAAGAGAAAGAACTTTGTAAAACATGTTTATTAATGAGGAAATGCATATATCTTCGTCAGGACTATGGGCACTCGCTGACAACCAAGCAAGGTCTATGATCTTAAGGTGACTCCATCGAGGCCATGGATGCTCGTTAGCAATGGAACGACCCCAAAAGGGTGATAAGGTTACTTAGAGATTATACAAACTAATACCTTGATACTAGAAATCAAATCTCATTTGATTTCCTTTTCAAAGTACATGTCGATGATGAAAAGGAATTATCTTTTGTGATTGATTAAAAATCAAATCCCTGTGACAAGGTAAAGAATGACTTCCAATTACGTATAGGATAATTTATGGGTGGTTTTTGTGTTTTGTTCTTCTTTTAAGTCTATATTACTTGAAATCGGTTTGTTTTTTATCGGACGTATAATCAAAGATGTCAATTTCATTTAGTGAATCGTCATTTGTTGAGAACACAACACATCGTAAAATTATAAATTTTGGGGTACCACCTTTTCTTTGATTTTTGCAAGGAGATTTTGTATGTTTTGAGTTTATTGATTTTTATGCATCTCATATAGGTTAGCAAGTGTTCATAATTAAAGAAAACTATAAAAACAAATATTAAATCCAAAAATAAACCAAGTTTTGAATGATAAAAATGATATCGGTGAAGTATATAAAACTCTAAAAAATAATAGAAAAACCATTTTGTAGGTCACAAATGCAAAAGAAAGCATTTTGGAGAATACTAGTAGATACACATTTTTGTGAAAAATATTATGAAAAAGGAGACTTTTTTGAAGACTGTCAAAAAGAGGTTGAAAATGTTTTTAGAACTTGTTAAAAAAACCCTTTTATTGAAAGCGTCAATAGAAATATGCTTTTCCATGGGAACCGAAAGGTTAGATGAGACAATTTATGTGAGTGTTGAAATATTAACAAGTAGTTTTTAAGAGAACGTCAATAGATGTTATACATTTTTTTTCTGAAGATCTGAAAATATGACGTGTTTTTTCAGAGAACACCAAAACATGGTTTTTGGCAATTTCCGATTAAAAAAGGTAGGTGTTTATTAATACACAAAAACACTTTTTTTTTGTAAATGTCAAAAAGAAGTTTTTCCCAAAATATTGATGGAAAGAGTTTTTCAAAAAACATCGATATGTTGAATGGATGTTTTTGGGAGAGAATCGAAGGGGGTTGAAGAGGTTTTCTAGAGAGCTTCGATTTGATTTTTTGGAAACCTTTGATAGAGTCGTGTTTTTAACAATTCACCAATAGGACGTTTTGTGGAGATCATTGATAAAGAATTATTATTATTATTATTATTATTTTAAATTTCGATAGGTTGCACTACTACTTTTAGGAATATGTTGTGAACACAAACATAGATTTTATCCAATCGACATTTTCATTTACATGTTTTTTGAGGTGTTCATTAGATTTCAAAAGGGGAAAGGATTTTTTTTAAACTCTCTAAAACAATAAAACTTAGTTTTTGGGCACTCCCCGAAGAATGGAGACCACCATTAAAACACATGGATTTTGGTAGCGACAATGTCACATTAGTATTTAATTATGGTAGCTAAAAAAATCTCACTCGATTCATCGGGATCCTATCATCATGTCTCTTAGAAATGATCCCTTATCCATTAAATTCAATCGTTGTCGACCGAATTATTCATTATTTTCTTGATTTGAAATAAGAGCTCTAAATATTTTTTTTTATCGCTTCCATTGTTGGATAATAGTCAAGAGGAATTGAAACTATTTGGCAGAAGTGTTGTGCACAGTAGCTCTGGTACAAGAGCAACATGGTTATTATTCAAGGGTAATTATTAGTTATTTGTTGTGGGCAATCTGATTAGGTAAGCAATATAAATGAGTAGACATGTTCCATTTTAGGAATTATAGGGAACATGATCAATAAAATTTTGTGGATATTCCATTGGAACAATTCATTACAATAGATCATATAATATTCTGAAATCTTAGATTTATGCGGTTTATTTCCTTAGATCCTGGATTTATTAATTGCTAGCTTTGCTTGAATATATGAAATAAATGAAATATAAAAAATAAAGAAAATGAACAAAATACACATCATCCACATAATGAACACAACATTTGACCTAGGAAACCAAATACGGGAGAAAAACCAACTAGAAGGTGAGGTCTATGCTTTTATCTCTTTGCTTCAATTATAAAATGCACATACAAAGGAATGGGAACTCACTATAGAGTTATATTTTGACACAACATCTTGAATAGTTTCTATACAATCCTCCTCCTTTTATGTTATGCCCACAAAATACCACTATCAATTGTTTGGCTCAACTATGGAACAATATACAATGAAAAATAATGGAATCCCTTTCTCCTCCTAGCGTCCCCATATTTAACATAGCTTGATATCCATCTAGGGATAGGGTTATAAGCTTTTGGACCTTAAAGAATCTTCTTGAAAATCCACATGTGGCTATCCCCATATGCATGAGTAACGAGGGTTGATGCAGAATCTGATTGTACCATGGTGGTCAACAGAGTATGTCAACTTGCGAGAGGCATAAATTTTACATTCGAGCTTCGATTGACACAATGTTTGTTTCATTGGAAAGTATCTGAGTGTAGATTAGTGTGAAGGGATATAATCAAAATCTAAGAAATTTTAACCCAAAAAAGTGTTGTTTGATGCCTCAAAATGGCTCTGGAAGGTTCCAAACCCAAATTTTCCAAACCGGGACATGTTAAAATGACCCTACTAGTTAAATCCTCCAATTTTTTCCACTCTGAAAACATCAAGATAGATGAACAATAATATAATGATCCAATCCATATCATACCTCCCCATTTAGATAGGATTTTGGTCCCCAAAAGCTTTACTAGATGAGGTGAGGAAATGTTTCCTCTACCTTCTCCCTCAAGTGCCATTTTTCTTTTCCTATAAGTTGTCCTTTCAACCCATTCTTGCAAAGTTCATGCTACCCCTATCTTGTAGTTCTACACTTCTTTTGTAAAACTATGTCTTCTTCCTGTTGATTTACCCTACTCCAACCTTAGGTATTTTGTTATCTAGTGATTTCCTTGTTGTAAATCAAATTAGTAGATCACAAAACATAATGCACTTGTTGGAATAATCGACTCAAATAAATAGAAAAAGAAATAGTAGAAACAAAGATCTCATACATAATACACAAAGATATTCTACCCATCAACTAAGCTTATCATTGAAATAAACTCAAAGATTACAAAGGATCCCTTACTAGGAAAATGGCCCACAAAGAAATACATAAAACTTTAGACAAAACCTGCAAACCCTAGAAATCTCCCGGTTTATTGTATGATCTCGAACTTTCATATTTATCGAGATGTACATGCCTTTCTTTTAGAAAACACATGTATATGCATTTGTCTCCACTGCAACCCACATACACACACTCAAATACTGTACAACAAACTTTGTCCAACATTACCATGATTTTATGGCTCCAATTTGCTAAAACCCACTTGTCACTGCCACTGTGCTCTCTTCTCCTTGCCTGTATTGATATTTATATGGAAGTATTTCTCCACCTATCCAAGATCTTCTTGAATAACTGTTGGCCCTCGACCAAGTTTTGGAAAACCTTGGTCATGTTTGACCATTTTTGGGATTTTGACAGGCTAGTCGAAGACGAAGCACCAGGCGAAGTGGAGATCGTGGGATCTCACCCCCTTTTGTGAGGTTTTTTGGATTAGGGTATATGTAACGGGTATGGGATGTCGTCCCATGGGTTTACCCACGTTTGGGCCCCATTTGTAATGTATAAATAGATATCTAGGCGATGTAAGAAAGTAGTGGAGAGACCTAATAGAATCAACTTAGTGTGGAGCTAGAGGCTTTGTGCATACTATGTGTTAGACTTCCAGTGCTAAGTGCAAGTGATTGTAAGAAGCTTGTGTGCAGACTATGTAAGAAGGCTTTGTGTTGTGACCTAACTCAGGAAGGAGGATTTGGTGAGGTGCGCGCAGATCTCTTGTCCTATGCAGAGTTGGTTTTGTGGCTATGTGCATGTAAGAGGATTGAAAGAAGATAATAAAGAAGACGAAGAGTTGGTGGACGTAGCCCCACGCTGGGGGTGAACCACATATATCCTATGTTGTGATTTCTTTGTGTCATTAATGTGATTTATGCTCAGTGTTGAATATTTATGTATGTTAGATGCAAATGATATAGTAGCTTAGTGCTTAATAACTTGGATGAATGTTAGATTCGTTGATGTTATGTGCTAAATGGTCAGAGATGCTTAGATCTTGTTGAATACTGTGATGTTATATAATTAGGGTTTTACCTACGATGTGAATAAAGGGTTAAAGACTAATGAATGTTAACTGCTAAGTGCTCTGTTAAATCATTGTGATCACATATCTGTGTCTCAGCTAGGTTGTAGAAACTTGGGTCCTGCAACCCCCCCACCTCTACCTCGGGTGAAACTTCATCTGCTTCGTAGGTGTTTCTGAAAGGGTCGATAGTTAGGGTTTTGTTGGTGCGTTGTTGAAGCGTTGAACCCTAGGTCTTCCCCTATGCCAACAAATGGTTCTGTTGTTGGGACTTGAAACTGTGATTGCTGGGAACTGAGGAAAAGAGAAAGCTTTGTGCATAGATCTGTTGTTGTAGTGAGAAGTAATCTACTTGACTTGTGAAGCTCTGTGCTAAGAAGGGAATCGGATATGAAGAAAAGAGTTAATATCTTAAGTCTTTGTGCTCTGATAAAGATAAGATAAGTGGAAATTTTCGTTTCGAAAGAATGGATCTAGGTATATTTGATAAATTGTGTCCTGGTCTGAAAACTAGGGCACAACTAGAAGAAAGAAGATATGATATGAATAGATCTGATAAAAATAGTGAAATATATGTTATCCCTATGCATAGAAAGAATTTTTGGACTAACAAGTGGATGTAATATCCTAGAAAGAATATTTTTCAGTTCTATCACTATGATTCCAGTGCACAGTATAGGAAAGGTTGGGGATCATTTAAAAGAAACATAGGTTTGACATTATGTTATAATTGTAGAAGACGAAGACATATTTCTAAGGAATGTTCTGGTAGAAGTCCTATTTGCCTTTGTTGTAAAGCTACTGGACATGAAGCTTTAGATTTCCCTAGAATGATTGCTAAAGTTGAGAAGATGAACATGAGACAAGAAGACCATGAGGAAGTTCAAGATACTAAGAATATGCTAAAGAACCAGAAAGAATCAGAGGCTATATTATTACAGATAAAAGAAAAATTGAATGATCATAGAGACATCAGTTTATTAGATATTTTAAAAGAGAAAGAGTGCATAGAAACACAAATAGGAGACTTCAACATAGACTGTGTATTGGATGCAAAAACACAGGTGAACATTATGACAGAAAGTACTTGGGAAATATTTGGAAAGCTTGCTATGATTCCTTCATTGGGAGGAATAGGATTGTTTAAAGGAAAGTTGATAACCCTATGTGGAAGACTTGCCAATGTACCTATGGTTTCTCATGGAACATCGACAGAAGAATGATTCGAGGTCATTAAGTTTGTTGAGAACAATGCCCCATTTGCATTTTTATTAGGAAGAGCTTGGATCAAGAGAGATCAGATCCAAAGGAGAGAAGAAGCAGAAGCTATAGAATAGAAAAAGAAAGAATTAAGGGATTTCATGGCTAAGAGAATAACGTGCTTAATAAAAGAACAAGAGGACAAGTCGAAGCAACTGAGGACCAGAGACTTAGCTGTCGAAGTTGAAAGAACACAAGAAGGCTTAAAGAACCTATCCATGCAGGAGAGTAGACCACCTACTCCAGAAACAGTAAGAGAAGAAGTAGTATCCTCGAACCTTGGGAAAGATCCTCAACAGTGTGAAGTTACTATGATAATAAAGGATAAGAACAAAAATGGAAAGAGAAATCCAGAAGTGTATATCACATGAAAGAAAGCTAGAAAGCTCAGTAAGAAGAAAGCAAATCTAGAAAAATTGTAGGAATTTCTAGAGAGGACTTCGCAGAAGGAAGGCTTGCAGAACTTAAACCTCGCTGGAATAGCAGAACAACACCGACTAGCACTTCGCCACATCGAAACAATATGAATGTTGGAGGTGTCCCAACCATTAGAATGACACTCTAGAACGTCTAGAAACACAATTATTGCAGAAACGTTCACCATTGGACCGTTGGGACCTCACCATAACGGATGGAATTGTATTGACCAAGGCATTCCTACCCATTGGAAGAGTCTGTTACAACATTGTCTATTTATCCTGTAGAGCATTGCACCGAGGACACTTTCACGAATTGTGATTATCCAATCCCACAAATAACTAATCGCTTTCACGCAGTGCTTATTGTAACCTCACCATTCATTCTTCTACCTTGATTATTTGTTCATTGACCCGAGATATTTGATCTCGAGCGTGTATGTCAAGCGAACTTAGTGCAATAGAAAAAATCATTGAAGAAATCCTCATAGACCTCAAGGTTAAGAAGGTCATGTTCACAGGAGTACAGGCCTCATCGACGAGAGAAGTGTAAGCATCCCCATCGACTGCATGTTGATATGGGCCCTCCCGAATTGCGACAGAGAAGAGAAGCAAGCATCGCAACGACTTGGAAAATGCGAAGCTCATCCCATCAATCCTTCCTGACTATATCTAGCCTCTGGCTAGCACGGTTCTTCATGATAGCGTCCCAAAGGACTTCGATTATACATTGATTATTGTGTACCTCCCCAAGGGGATATGCGTAGTTGGACTGCAGTTAGGCTAGATTATGATGCTAAAGATCAGTGACTTCAACTTAGGAGACCAAAATAACTATGGCATGCTCGCATGACACAATTACTTGACCAAGACAATGGGGAAGAAGTCAAAGATAATCCCCCAACCGTGGAATGTGGACATCGCGATGTCCACCATTCTTAATGTGATGAATATCCCACACTTCGGCAGACATCGGGAGGTTAACATGTGCGTTAAACTCCTCATGTCATGCTACCATGGTGGTTACCTGTGGTTGGCTCAGCGCATCACAGTAGATCCGGTGTTGATCCATCAGATCACTAGATTAAGCATGCAAGGACCAGATCCCCAGGATTTTTACCCAAGGAAGGTTGCAAATCGCGCCCTGACGCAGTGCATAAAAGAAACCTACGGTGATGTGGAGAATGGGAAGCGGGTCTATAAGGTAGCCTCCATACAAAATGGTGTAGTGTGCCTAGCTTACCATTTGATCGCTGGTAAGCTCGTTAGGAAGAACAAGCCAACGCAGGTCATGGGGTTTGTCGTTGACCTCGCAGGAAAATGCATCGAAGGGATGCAACTAAACTGGGTGAGCTACCTCATCAACCAGTTAGAGAAAGACTATTGTGAAGCTCAGGATCAGGGCTACGAGTTCCATTTCAGTTGGTTGTTGATCCTCATTTCCTTCATTACTTGGGAGATGTCAAAAGGAGTGACCTTCCTTGAAATTGAGTCGTCCGAACCACTAGCTGCGAAGTTCACTATGCTATGGTATTTGAGCAACATGGCAAAGAAATGACAATCAAATGCAGTATTCCACACCTATTATCTACAGCTGAAGAGGACCATTGAATCCTTCCCTCGCATGACGACGAAAACTCTGCATAGGTTCAGGCCACTTGTGAAGTTCTGCGCAAACAGACACTTCATCTATATCACTGAGCGCAGAGATGAACACAAAGAAGAGCTCCATTCCTATTAAAAAATCACAAAGGAGGACATGGAAGAAATAACCAAGGAATGGCCTGCAAAGTTCCTTATACCGGTCGAACTGACAGAACTCTCTGACCCTAACCTCATCGGAAGTTCTGTAGTCACTCGTGAAGAATATGATGCACCCAGCAGCAGCAGGAAGAAAAAAAAGGAAGAGGTACAAGAATTGAGCAGTGCATCAAAGGAAACTACACCAAATTCACCTGAAGGAGGAGGAGGTGACAAAGTAGAAAAAGAAGAGGACGAAGGGGAAGAAAACAAACAGGAACATGGCGAAGTAACCCTGCTTAAGGATCCCATCATGGAGGTTGAGACATCCAAGAAAAGAACGGGTTCACCGTAGAAACCTTCATCGTGAAAGACATCAAAAGACAATAAACCTCCATTTCAGACTGTGCTCATGGTAGATGATATTGACCTCATCATCATCATTGTATCAGATACCTCAGAGGACATTTTGCAGTGAAGCGAAGCCAAACATGAGACAATGTTTGACAGGATCAAGGTGGATCTCAAAGGGGTACATCGGGCTCTTTATTTTAGCCGCATAGTGTCTACTGCATCATTGTCAGCAGGGGACATAGAATTAGGAGATCAGCTTTCCCAACTATGCAGATTAGAAAACTCGACCGAGGCTCACCTTCGTCGGGTCCAGGAGGAAAAGGAGCAGGCCATAGAGGCATTAAATAAAACAAAAGAAGAATCCCTAGAGCAACATCAGATTGTGCAGCAAGAGAAAGATGACCTTTAGTCGAAGTTTGCAGAGGATAAAGCATAGATCCGGAAGGAAAAAGAACAACTGCTCACATAGAAGATGGGATTCAAGGAGGCAGTCACCAGAGCACTTCACTCTATGTCGAGCCTCACACAGATAGAAGAAGACATAGTGGAGAATCAAGTGGAGAAGCTTGTTGAAGCTATTCAGCAGCTTAAAGCAAGAGTGGCAGAATTGGAACTACAAGTCGTGCCAAGCACTCCACAGGAAGTGTGAGATCACAGGGAAGAAACTACTCGGGGCGCAGTAGAAAGAATCAAGGTATTGGCCTTAGAATGAAACAATTAAGTAGTCGAAGTGCGTAGACTTATGAACGCCTTGCAGAAGACCCAAAACTAAGGACATTGGAGTCACAGCTCCAAGAGGCAAAGCAAAAAGAAGCGACAATACAAGCACAGTTGAAGTTGTTGTCAGTAGTCGAGAGGATGAAAAGGTCCTAGGAACAATGCACTGTTCAGCAACAGGTCCATGCCATCCAGAGTAAATTCATGGAAGTGACCGAGAGGCTACAACAAGTGCAAGATGAAGCCTGCACACGTTTTTAGGAGATTGAGGGATAAGGTGCACAACTAGAACAAGTAGTCACCACGGTGGAACAACGATTGGAAGGATCAGTGACCAAGAAAGTTATTCAGGAGTTCGTCGAGCAGGAAGCTCTGGTGAAGTAGCAGGTCGAAGCAGCTCGAGCCAAGCTCGAGGCCTTCGAAGCAGAGTTTCCCATATTAGAGTGACTTGGGATGAGTCACAAGTGAGTGTTGGGGGCATGTTGGCCCTCGACCAAGTTTTGGATAACCTTGGTCGTGTTTGACCATTTTTGGGACTTCGACAGGCTGGTCGAAGACGAAGCGCCGAGTGAAGCGAAGATCATGGGATCTCGCCCCCTATTGTGAGATTTTTGGGATTAGGGTTTATGTAACGGGTATGGGATCTCGCCCCCTAAAATTAANTATTTTTAATTTTATAAAAAAAAAATTAAAAATATTTTTCCATATTTATAAATGATATTTCTAATAAATTTATGTCACACTATCAACCTTCCTAATCTTTTAACTTAACAAAACTACGGTGGTCTTGGAAAACTTCTCTTAATGTTTTTCGAGCACAGAAACAAAATTCTAAAGAATTTCAAGTAGTCCCTTGCCCTCTTAAGATCTGATATACCAATTCAATCTCGATGGACATTAATCATCATCATAATCATAAAAAAATCAAAACTAAATCATGCTAACATTAAACCAACCAAAGATGT
Source organism: Picea mariana (assembly GCA_032191745.1). Classification (NCBI taxonomy): domain Eukaryota; kingdom Viridiplantae; phylum Streptophyta; class Pinopsida; order Pinales; family Pinaceae; genus Picea; species Picea mariana. The sequence goes on along the minus strand of JASDQU011505687.1, from coordinate 11,873 downwards.
GACAACCTGGTCACATATGAACCTTGTGAAGTTGTTGAGTGCAATGTATGTATCTCGATATGAACACCTACTCACGTACATGGTGGAGCACTTTCAGTGACAACTTCTTAATACCATATACTAAAAGGACTATCCTTTCGGTTCTCATGTTTGACCATATCTCCATGGGGACTCTCATTTATGAGTTTACATTTCAACCACTGGTTTGATCTTTGGAGTCCATATTTATATAGAAGTTGGAAAAGTGTTTCTCAGTATAGTCAAATTCCAATCATTTCTTACTTGCCACATTTCAACCAATGGTTTGATCTTTGGAATCCATATTTATATAGAAGTTGGCAAAGTGTTTCTCAGTATATTCAAATTCCAATCATTTCTTACTTGCCAGTGAGAAATAATTACTTGGATCTTTGATGTTATGTCTCAATCATAAATATTTTATTTGTAGATATGGTTGGTAGCCGTTGCATATAATTTCACATGCAACCATATGATTTCGTGGAATAAAAAATGTTTCTTAAGAGTTGTACAAAGCCTTGGGAATAATTTGATCATATGGTTAGACCTACTAGATTCTCAAAAGTRCTTTGATCATATGGTTAGACCTACTAGATTCTCATATGGTTACAAAAGGGTTGGTTGGTACATGCAACCATGTGATTGAAAGAGGAAGATTAACGATCATGGATTCTCATAATGTTAATGTTCTATATAATGGCACATGCAACCATGTGATTGAAAGAGGAAGATTAACGATCATATATGCCATTGAAAAGTATAAGTAAGTTATGCAAGAGGGAGTTTACTATATCATAAATCATAAGAACATTTTATTTTTATATTGTTTTATTTAAGATTCATATTATACATTATTTTCTAATTAGAAATCATAATATTTTAAGATTTTGGATTTATTTTGAAAATGAAATGTGGGTATTGTTTTTATTAAATATTTTAATATTATGTTTTAAAAAATGTTCTTATCTATGTTTAAACCTACTTATATATATATATATATGACTTTTCTTGTTATTACTTTCTTATTTAATAAAAAAAGATGTATAAATCTTAAACTTTGAAAAGACAGATATGATTTACAATCTACATCATAGTGATTTACCATCTATATCATAGTTTTTACTTAGACAGATATGATTTACAATCTACATCATAGTGATTTACCATCTATATCATAGTTTTTACTTAGATTGATTACAATCTAGTACTCATTTATTCTTAAATAACCACTTCATTAATCATCAAAATGATTAACAATTATTTAAATTATATATTGTTAAAATTTAAAATAATTTATATATATACCATTTCATTAATCATCAAAATGATTAATGATTATTTAAATTATATAATGTTAAAATTTAGAATAATTTATATATATCAAACTTTAAAATCTACTTTTAGAATGGTTTTGAAATTTCGAAGGTCATTACCTAACTCTATTAACTCATGGATACCCCTTTTTGATGTTCTACTATGTCATATGACCATTTATTTGCAAAATCTCCTAGTATACTTTGGTCTTGTCACTTAGTGTGTATTCAAAATATTGAAAATTTATATTCTGAAAAGTATGAAGTGAATTTTCAATAGAAATATAGTTATCGTGGTGACTTGATTTTTGTGTTAGTTCGTTTACTTATACAATGAGCATAATAATTTTTTTTTGTGGTAATTTGAACATGTACCATTGGTGCTTATCACAAATTGTGATGAATGGTTCACATGGTAAGTGGAATGTGATGTATGTTGTTTTGATATTTATTAGATGGTATGGTTTTCAAATAATTTTTTTTGAAGAATTAAGTGTTAAGAATTAGATGGTATGGTTTTAAATAATTTTCTGAAGAAACTGAAGAAACAAGTGTTAAGTGTTAAGAATAATGTTATGATACAGTTTATTTATTTCATTAATGAGGAAATGTGGCAATGGTTTTGTATGTTTATTAAAAAAATGTGGTAATGGTATGTGGCATGGTTTGATATGTTTATTGGCACAATTTTACATCGGTTTTTACTCATTTTTTTACTAAGCATTTTGAATAAAAAATATTTTATATACATAAATTTTAAGCCAGTGTTGTGCTATAATGAGTTGTTTGGTAATATTTAGGAGGTTTGAATAGTTAAACCCTAATTAATAGAAATAATTATTTTGTTAAATTAATGTCATGGAACTAGTCAAAAAATGAAGCCTACAATATCTTCCATTCTCTATTTCTAAATAAGTGAAATAAATGCATAAAATTTTACATTCATGTGTAATACCTTGGTTTTGAGTTCCCATATTAATAATATATGTTTGTTATTTGTTTTTGTTTTTTTGTTAAATAATTTTGGGGATGTCGAGTTTTCATCTTTTGGTATGCAAAAAAGGACATTTTAGTTCTTAACTAAAAACCTTATTTGTTTTAATATCAAACGTAAAGTAAATTGACAGTGAGCAAGAGTAGGAGTCAGAAAGTACTTATAGTTTCTTTTATGTGTGATTACGAGAAAATACAATGCTTTTCCAGTGGTGGTAACAAATATTATCGAATATGAAAATATCGAAAAAGTCATATACTCTAAAAAAAACTATCTAAATGATGAAGTGAAATTGGTGAGTGTCTCACTTCTTCCAAAATGGGTAAGATTTAGAGCCTAGGGGCATGATTCATCTCTTCACTAATAGGTATCACCCTCATAAATTCAAATAATTTTTCACATGTTCCTCCTTGAATGAAATATTACTTTAAAATAAAATAAAACGAAAAAAGAGATCAAGAGAAAGAACTTTGTAAAACATGTTTATTAATGAGGAAATGCAGATATCTTCATCAGGACTATGGGTGCTCGCTGACAACCAAGCAAGGTCTATGATCTTAAGGTGACTCCATCGAGGCTATGGATGCTCGTTAGCAGTGGAATGACCCCAGAAGGGTGTTAAGGTTACTTAGAGATTATACAAAATAATACCTTGATACTAGAAATCAAATCTCATTTGATTTCCTTTTCAAAGTACATGTCGATGATGAAAAGGACTTATCTTTTGTGATTGATTAGAAATCAAATCCATGTGACAATGTAAAGAATGACTTACAATTACTGATAAGAGAATTTATGGGTAGTTTTTGTGTTTTGTTCTTGTTTTAAGTCTATATTACTTGAAATTGGTTTGTTTTTTTATCGGACGTATAGTCAAAGATGCCAGTTTCATCTAGTGAATCGTCACTTGTTGAGAACACAACACATCTTAAAATTCTAAATTTTTTGGTACCACCTTTTCTTCGATTTTTGCAAGGATATTTTGTATGTTTTGAGTTTATTGATTTTTATGCATGTCATATAGGTTAACAAGTGTTCATATTTAAAGAAAAACTGCAAAATAATATTAAATCCAAAAATAAACCAAGTTTTGAATGATAAAAATGATATCGGCAAAGTATAGAAAACTCTAAAAAATAATAGACAAACCATTTTGTAGGTCACAAATGCAAAAGAAAGAATTTTGGAGAATACTATTAGAGACACAATTTTGTGAAAACTATAATGAAAAAAGGGACTTTTTTGAAGACTATCGAAAAGAGGTTGAAAATATTTTTAGAACTTGCTAAAAAAACCCTTTTATTGAAAGCGTCGATAGAAATATGTTTTTCCATGGGAACCGAAAGGTTTGATGAGACAATTTCCGTGAGTGCGAAATATTAACAAGTAGTTTTTAAGAGAACGACAATAGACGTTATACAGTTTTTTTCTGAAGATCTGAAAATATGAAGTGTTTTTTCAGAGAACACCAAAACATGGTTTTTGGCAAGCGCCGATAAAAAAGGTAGGTGTTTATGAATACACAAAAACACTTTTTTTGTAAATGTCAAAAAGAAGTTTTTCCCAAAATATTGATGGAAAGAGTTTTTCGAAAAACATCGATATGTTGAATGGATGTTTTTGGGAGAGAGTTGAAGGGGGTTGAAGAGGTTTTCTAGAGAGATCCGATTTGATTTTTTGGAAACCTTTGATAGAGTCATGCTTTTAGCAATTCACCAATAGGATGTTTTGTGGAGATCACCAATAAAGAAATATTATTATTATTATTTGATAGGTTGCACTACTATTTTTAAGAATATGTTGTGAACACAAACATAGATTTTATCCAATCGACATTTTCACTGACATGTTTTTTGAGGTGTTCATTAGATTTCAAAAGGGGAAAGGATTTTTTTTAAACTCTCTAAAACAATAAAACTTAGTTTTTGGGAACTCCCCGAAGAATGGAGACCACCATTAAAACACATGGATTTTGGTAGCAACAATGTCACATTAGTATTTAATTCTGGTAGCAAAGAAAATCTCACTCGATTCATCGGGATCCTGGCATCATGTCTCTTAGAAATGATCCCTTATCCATTAAATTCAATTGTTGTCGACCGAATTATTCATTATTTTCTTGATTTCAAATAAGAGCTCTAGAATTTCTTTTTTATCGCTTCCATTGTTGGATAATAGTCAAGAGGAATTGAAACTAATTGGCAAAAGTGTTGTGCACAGTAGCTCTGGTACAAGAGCAACATGGTTATTATTCAAGGGTAATTATTAGTTATTTGTTGTGGGCAATCTGATTAGGTAAGTAATATAAATGAGTAGACATGTTCCATTTTAGGAATCATAGGGAACATGATCAATAAAATTTTGTGGATATTCCATTGGAACAATTCATTACAACAGATCTTATAATATTCTGAAATCTTAGATTTATGCAGTTTATTTCCTTAGATCCTGGATTTATTAATTACTAGCTTTGCTTGAATATATGAAATAAATGAAATATAAAAAATAAAGAAAAGGAACAAAATGCACATCATCCACATAATGAACACAACATTTGACCTGGGAAACCAAATACGGGAGAAAAACAAACTAAAAGGTGAGATCTATGGTTTTCTCTCTTTGCTTCAGTTATAAAATGCACATACAAAGGAATGAGAACTCACTATGGAGTTAGATTTTGACACAACATCTTGAATAGTTTCTATACAATCCTCCTCCTCCTATGTTATGCCCACAAAATAACACTATCAATTGTTTGCCTCAACTATGGAACAATATACAATGAAAAATAATGGAATCCCTTTCTCCTCCTAGCATCCTCATATTTAACATAGCTTGATATCCATCTAGGGATAGGGTTATAAGATTTTGTAACTTAAAGAATCTTCTTGAAAATCCACATGTGGCTATCCCCATATTCATGAGTAACGAGGGTTGATGTGGAATATGATTGTACCATGGTGATCAACAGAGTATGTCAACTTGCGAGAGGCATAAATTTTACATTCAAGCTTCGATTGACACAATGTTTGTTTCATTGGAAAGTATCTGAGTGTAGATCAGTGTAAAGGGATATAAGCTAAATATAAGAAATTTTAACCCAAAAAAGTGTTGTTTGATGCCTCAAAATGGCTCTGGAAGGTTCCAAACCCAAAATTTTCAAATTGGGACATGTTAAAATGACCCTACTAGTTAAATCCGTCGATTTTTTCCACTCTGAAAACATCAAGATAGATGAAAAATAATATAATGATCCAATCCATATCATACCTCCCCATTTAGAGAGGATTTTGGTCCCCAAAAGCTTTACTAAATGAGGTGAGGAAATTTTTCCTCTACCTTCTCCCTCAAGTGCCATTTTTCTTTTCCTGTAAGCTGTCCTTTCAACCCATTCTGCCAAAGTTCATGCTACCCCTATCTTGTAGTTCTGCACTTCTTTTGTAAATCTATGTCTTCTTCCTGTTGATTTACCCTACTCCAACCCTAGGTATTTTGTTATCTAGTGATTTCCTTGTTGTAAATCAAATTAGCAGATCACAAAACATAATGCACTTGTTGGAATAATCGACTCAAATAAATAGAAAAGGAAATAGTAGAAACAAATATCTCATACATAATACACAAAGATATTCTACCCATCAACTAAGGTTATCATTGAAATAAACTCAAAGATTACAAAGGATCCCTTACTAGGAAAATGGCCCACAAAGAAATACATAAAACTTTAGACAAAACCTGTAAACCCTAGCAATCGCCTAGTCTATTGTATGATCTCAAACTTTCATATTTATCGAGATGTACATGTCTTTCTTTTAGAAAACACACGTATATGCATTTGTCTCCACTGCAACCCACATACACACACTCAAATACTATACAACAAACTTTGTTCGACATGACCCTGATTTTATGGCTCCAATTTTCTAAAACCCACTTGTCACTGCCTCTGTGCTCTCTTCTCCTTGCCTGTATTGATATTTATATGGAAGTATTTCTCCACCTATCCAAGATATTCTTGAATAATTGTTGGCCCTAGACCAAGTTTTGGAGAACCTTGGTCATGTTTGACCATTTTTGGGACTTCGACAGGCTGTTCGAAGACGAAGCACTAGGCGAAGCGGAGATCGTGGGATCTCGCCCCCTTTTGTGAGATTTTTTGGATTAGGGTTTATGTAACGAGTATGGGATGTCGGCCCGTGGGTTTACCCATGTTTGGGCCCCATTTTTAATGTATAAATAGATATCTAGGAAATGTAAGAAAGTAGTGGAGAGACCTAGTAGAATCGGCTTAGTGCGAAGCTAGAGGCTTTGTGCATACTATGTGTTAGACTTGCATAGATAAGTGCAAGTGATTGTAAGAAGCTTGTGTGCATACTGTGTAAGAAGGATTTGTTTTGTGACCTAACTCAGGAAGAAGGATCCAGTGAGGTGTGCGCAGATCTCCTGTCCTATGCGGAGTTCGTTTTGTGGCTATGTGCATGTAAGAGGATTAAAAGAAGATAATAAAGAAGACGAAGAGTTGGTGGACGTAGCCCCACACTGGGGATGAACCACGTATATCCTATGTTGTGATTTCTTTGTGTCATTAATGTTATTTATGCTCAGTGCTGAATATCTATGTATGTTAGATGCATATGATATAGTAGCTTAGTGCTTTTAACTTGGATGAATGTTAGATTTGTTGATGTTATGTGCTAAATGGTCAGAGATGCTTAGATCTTGTTGAATACTGTGATGTTCTGTAATTAGGGTTTTACCTGCGATGTGAATAAAGGGTTAAAGACTAATGAATGTTAACTGCTATGTGCTCTGTTAAATCATTGTGATCACAGATCTATGTCCCAGCTAGGTTGTAGAAACTTGGGTCCTACAACCCCCCCTGCCTCTACCTCGGGTGAAACTTCATCTGTTTCACAGGTGTTTCTGAAAGGGTCGGTAGTTAGGGTTTTGTTGGTGCATTGTTGAATCATTGAACCCTGGGTCTTCCCCTATGCCAAAAAATGGTTCTGTTGTCGGGACTTGAAACTGTGATTGCTGGGAACTGAGGAAAAGAGAAAGCTTTGTGCATAGATTTGTTGTTGTAGTGAGAAGCAATCTACTTGACTTGTGAAGCTCTGTGCTAAGAAGGGAATCGGATCCGAAGAAAAGAGTTAAGATCTTAAGTCTTTGTGCTCTGATAAAGGTAAGATAAGTGGAAATTTTTTGTTTCGAAAGAATGGATCTAGGTATATTTGATAAATTGTGTCCTAGTCTGAAAACTAGGGCACAACTAGAAGAAAGAAGATATGATATGAATAGATCTGATAAAAATAGTGAAATATATGTTATCCCTATGCATATAAAGAATTTTTGGACTAACAAATGGATGTAGGATCCTAGAAAGAATATTTTTTAGTTCTATCACTATGATCCCAATGCGCAGTACAGGAAAGGTTGGGGATCATTTAAAAGAAGGATAGGATTGACATTATGTTATAATAGTAGAAGACCAAGACATATTGCTAAGGAATTCCCTGGTAGAAGTCCTATTTGCCTTTGTTGTAAAGCTATTGGACATGAAGCTTTAGGTTTCCCTACAATGATTGCTAAAGTTGAGAAGATGAACATGAGACAAGAAGACCATGAGGAAGTTTAAGATACTAAGAATATGCTAAAGAACCAGAAAGAATCAGAGGCTATCTTATTACAGATGAAAGAAACATCGAACGATCATAGAGACATCAGTTTATTAGATATTTTAAAAGAGAAAGAGTGCATAGAAACACGAATAGGAGACTTCAACATAGACTGTGTATTGGATGCAGAAACACAGGTGAACATTATGACAAAAAGTACTGGGGAAATATTTGGAAAGGTTGCTATGATTCCTTCATTGGGAGGAATAAGATTGTTTAAAGGAAAGCTAATAACCCTATGTGGAATACTTGCCAATGTACCTATGGTTTCTCATGGAACATCGACAGAAGAAGGATTTGAGGTCAATAAGTTTGTTGAGAATAATGCCCTATTTACACTTTTATTAGGAATAACTTGGATCGAGAGAGATTAGATCCAAAGGAGAGAAGAAGTGGAAGTTATAGAATAGAAAAAGAAAGAATTAAGGGATTTCATGGCTAAGAGAATAACGCGCTTAATAAAAGAACAAGAGGACAAGTTGAAGCAATTGAGGACCAGAGACTTAGTTGTCGAAGTTGAAAGAACACAAGAAGGCTTAAAAAACCTATCCATGCAGGAGAGTAGACCACCTACTCCAAAAACGGTAAGAGAATAAGTATTATCCTCGAACCTTGGGAAATATCCTCAACAATGTGAAGTTACTATGCTAATAAAGGATAAGAACAAGAATGGAAAGAGGAATCCAGAGACGTAGATCACATGAAAGAAAACTAGAAAGCTCAGTAAGAAGAAAGCAACGATAGAAAAATTGTAGGAGTTTCCAGAGAGGTCTTCGTAGAAGGAAGGCTTGCAGAAATTGAACCTCACTGGAATAGCAGAACAACACTGACTAGCACTTCGCCACAGTGAAGCAATATGACTGTTGGAGGTGTCCCGACCATTGGAATGATGCTCCAAAACGTCTAGAAATGCAGTTATTGCCGAAACGTTCGCGATTGGACCATTGGGACCTCACCATAACAGATGGAATTGTATTGATCGAAGCATTCCTACCCATTGGAAGAGTCCATTACGACGTTGTCTATTTATCTCGTCAAGCGTTGCACTGAGGACACTTTTACGAATTGTGATTATCCGATCCCACAAATAACTAATCGCTTTCATGCAGTGCTTATTGTAACCTCACCATTCATTCTTCTACCTTGATTATTTGTTCACCGACCTGAGATATTTGATCTCGAGCGTGTATGTCAGGTGACCTTAGTGCAGTAGAAAAAATCGTCGAAGAAATCCTCATAGACCTCAAGGTTGAGAAGGTCATGTTCACAGGAGTACAGGCCTCATCGATGAGAGGAGTGCAAGCATCCCCATTGACCATACGCCGATATGGGCCCTCCTGAATTGCGACAGAGAAGAGAAGCAAGCATCACGATGACTTGGCAAACGCGAAGCTCATCCCATCAATCCTGCCCAACTATATCTAGGCTCTGGCTGGCATGTTTATTCATGATAGCGTCCCAAGGGACTTTGACTATACATTGATTACTTCATACCTCCCAAAGCGGATATGTGCAGTGGGACTGTAGTTAGGCCAGATTATGATGCTAAATATCAGTGACTTCAACTTAGGAGACCATAATAATTATGGCATGCTCGCACCACACAATTACTTGACCAAGACAACAGGGAAAAAGTCAAAGATAATCCCCCAGCCATGGACTGTGGACATCACGAGGTCCACCATTCTTAATGTGATGAAGATCCCACACTTCAACATACATCAAGAGGTTAACGTGTGCGTTAAAATCCTCCTTTCATGCTACCATGGTGGTTACCTGTGTTTGGATCAGCGCATCACAGTAGATCTAGTGTTGATCCAATAGATCACTAGATTAAGCATGCAAGGACCAGATCCCCAGGATTTTTACCCAGGGAAGGCTACAAATCGCGCCTTGGCGCAGTGCATAAAAGAAACCTATGATGATTTGGAGAAAGGGAAGCGAAGCTATAAGGTAGAGTCCATACAAAATGGCGCAGTGTGCCTAGATTTCCAGTTGATCATTGGTAAGCTCGTCAGGAAGAATAGGCCAACGTAGGTCACGGGGTTTGTCGTCAACCTCGCAGGAAAATGCATCGAAGGGATGCAAATGAACTGGGTGAGCTACCTCATCAACCGGTTAGATAAATACTATTGTGAAGCTTAGGATCAAGGCTACGAGTTCCATTTTAGTTGGTTGTTGATCCTCATTTCCTTCATTACTTAGGAGATGCCAGAAGGAGTGACCTTCCCTGAAATTGAGTTGTCCGAACCACTAGCTACGAAGTTCAGTATGTTATGGTATTTGAGCGACATGGCAAAGAAATGGTAGTCAAATGCGGTATTCCACACCTATTATCTACAGCTGAAGAGGGCCATTGAATCCTTCCCTCGCAAGACAATGAACACTCTACAAAGGTTCAGGCCACTTGTGAAGTTCTGCGTAAACAGACACTTCATCTATATCACTGTGCGCGGAGATGAACACAAAGAAGAGCTCTAGTCCTATTACAAACTCACAGAGGAGGACATGGAAGAAATAACCAAGGAATGGCCTGCAGAGTCCCTTGTACTGGTCGAACTGACAAAAATCTCTGACCCTAACCTCATCAGAAGTCCTATAGTCACTCACAAAGAATATGATGCACCTAGCAGCAACATGAAGAAAAAGAAGGAAGAGGTACAAGAATTGAGAAGCGCATCAAAGGAAACTACACTAGATTCACCTGAAGGAGGAGGAGGTGACAAAGTATACAAAGAATAGGACGAAGGGGAAGAAAAAAAATAGGAACATAGTGAAGTAACCTTGCTTAAGGATCCCATCATGGAGGCTGAGACATCCAAGAAAAGAACAGGTTCCCCGCAGAAACCTTCATCGTGAAAGACGTCAAAAGACAATAAACCTCCATTTTAGACTGTGCTCATGGTAGATGATATTGACCTCATCATTGTCATTGTATCAGATACCTCAGAGGACATTTTGTAGTGAATCGAAGCCAAACATGAGACAATGTTTGACAGGATCAAGGCAGATCTCAATGGGGTACATCAAGCTCTTTATTTGAGCCGCGTAGTGTCTACTGTGTTGTTGTCAGCAGGGGACATAGAAGTAGGAGATTAGCTTGCCCAACTATGCAGATTAGCGGACTCGACCAAGGCTCACCTTTGTTGGGTCCAGGAGGAAAAGGAGAAGGACATAGAGGCATTAAAGCAAGAAAAAGAAGAAGCCCTAGAGAAATGTCAGATTGTGCAGCAATAGAAAGATGACCTCTAGGCAAAGTTTACAGAGGATAAAGCGTAGATTCGGAAGGAAAAAGAACAATTTCTCACAGAGAAGATGTGATTCAAGGAGGCAGTCACCAGAGCACTTCGCTCTATGTCGAGCCTCGCACAGATAGAAGAAGACATAGTGGAGAGTCAAGTGGAGAAACTTGTTGAAGCTATTCAGTAGCTTAAAGAAATATTGGCAGAATTGTAACTACAGGTCGTGCCAGAAACTCCACAGGAAGTGTGAGATCAGAGGGAAGAAACTGCTCGGAGCACAGTAGAAAGAATCAAGGTATTGGCCTTAGAATGAAAGAAATTAAGCATTTGAAGTGTGCAGACCTATGAATGACTTGCAGAAGACCCAAAAATAAGGACATCGGAGTCACAGCTCCAAGAGGCAAAGCAATTGTTGGAATATTGGTTGTTGTCATTGATGTCAACCCTAGTTATGGGTTTTGGACCGCAAGATTTATAAAGGTATTTGGACATGGAGGAAAATGCACATGCATATACAACACCCATGAATGGATAGTATACATCATGTTGTTTCCGGTGGTATGTGGAACATCACGTGGATCCTCATGGTTGAGGAGAAACGATTTTTTGAATATGACAAAGTGAATTGAAG
>JASDQU011505686.1:11048-23052 GCA_032191745.1 Picea mariana | reverse complement strand
ATGGGGATGCATATCCTTCTTCCTCCTGCATATTCTGATGATCCCATGTAGGTCTCTTCCGACCTACTAAAATATCTATGGGAACATCAACTAGAGCTCAATCTGTCTCTAACCAGGGTTGTATATCTGATATGCCTTCGAAGACTAATTGTACCCCACAAATGTACCCTTTCTACCTGAAGGGTCTAGCTTGATCCTTTTCTCCTTGGGTACATGAATGTATACTGGACACCCAAATATCTTGAAGTGTCCAACCTCAATCTTCACTCATGAATGGTGTCCATACTAAACATATTTTGGTTCCCTCATGGAACACATGTCTAAGACATATCGAGGTTCCCATGTGAAACCAATGTTTGGGTTCCAGGCTCTATTTGGAATGAAGTTGTCCCAACTCCTCTCACTGCATATTTGGTGGAACCCTCATTTCAGAAAAATCGTGCTTCAATTCTCAGTGATCCCTTGATCCAGATGGATGTTGGTATCCTCCCACCTATTCCAACTGGCTCATTTTGGCATTTTTCCAGTTCGGCAGTTTTTTCGTAGTTTTTGGGTCCCTAACTTCTGGGGCCGTTTTGAGGCCTTAAACAACGTTTTTATGGCTCTCCATAGTTAAGATGTGTAGGGCTCTCTAGAGGAAACATGTGTAGTCCTCAGAAAAACCTTTCCAATGGGATATCATGCACCTAAAACAAAGATTGTATGCAAAAGTTACGACCCTAGGAAGTTGATGTACTAACTTACCCAAACAGGGCCCACATGTCTTTTGGCGCTTCATCTCCTAGAGTTAGGTTTTTGGATGTCTAGGGATTTTGACATTCCTATTTATTGTAAAAGGGCCTTGAGAGCCTCATTGTAATAATATTCTAGTGAATGAGCGCAACCATAACATCTCTTCTTAGAGATAAGCCTCCACCATTCTAGCAAGCCTGTTTTCCACTGCATTTTACAGTTTCAACTTATTTCCTTATTGAATAGAAACCAATTTTACTGTATATATGTTATTATGTGTTAAGCATATTTTGATAATAATATGTATTCATTTCTTTCTTCTCATAAAATATAGATCATCCCTCCGCATAACCTTATTATTTATAAGAGTCACTCACACCCTCAAATAGTTTTCACATAGTGCTTAGACTTGAAGCAGACCCACACACTGCACATGGTGGGGCCCACACACACTCAAAGCGAGGCTTCAGGTGGTGGGGCCCACGTTCACTCTGAAGATAATATTCATGTGGAATCAAGCATGGATATCATCTACACTTGAAAATATCAAACATGTTGGAACATTATAGCACGATAAGCTCTATAGGGGAACACTCGACTGGCAATACATTTTCTTTCATTATAGTTTTCCCCAAATTTTCTGAAACTCATATCGTCTCTTTCATTACAGTTTCCCAAAATTTCTAAAACTCATCTTCTCTCTTGCAATTTTCATCAACCATCAAATCTCTCCATCACCCAATTGGTGATTGAATGCACTCGTGATTATTACTACGATTTTTTTTTTTATAAATCACATAAGCCCCGATGTGAAGAAGGGATTTGCCAACCATCTATACCGTAGCCTATGTTTACATGGAATATGAGTCTTTCTAGATAAGAAAGAAATTCAAAAGGGAGACCAGGCCTTCTAAAATTCCTTGTCGAAGGTGGGAGAACTCAGAAAATATCCATTGTAATGACCACTCCATGTAGTAACTACGTTCCCTTTCTTCTTCTCTTGCATTTTTTTTGGGCACACTGCATTCGCATTGGCTGTGCACTCCATTGAATCGTAGGGGAAAAAACGATTGATATTATTGGAAACATAGCTTGGAACCACAGACATTTGGAAGATTGTAACCATTCTCAAACTTTATGGAATATGTGTTTGGCTTTGCTATTCCTCCCAGAAGTTTGAACTCCAATTTTGTGATTGCCATTATATGACTCATGTCTTTGCACTGCAAATTTCCTCCACAATCATTGGAATCANAAATAGTCCTCCCCAAATGGATCGCGACCATAATGAATATGCCTTCCATGAATATGAATCCCATACTCTCATTTTTCTCATATGAGGAGGAGGAAGATTAGTTGACCCCACAAGCGCAGGCACTCACACATTTCATCTCGCTGGGCCCTCCCGTGAAGGAATCAAACCTAGTCCCGCTCTCACACTGTGTTGTTTTTCTTTATATGATATATATTCAATATATTATTACAATGATGAGTGTTCCATATATAGGGAACATATGGTGATCATCCATGAAAGGATGCGTCCCTTGAATAATTAGTAACTATTTATTTTTATCATTTACTTATTATATATGATATTTAATAACCAATAATTATATTATTAACTATTATTCTAAGAGAATGTCTTCTCGATGTTGTCCAAACATCAACACTGAGAATCCTTGGAGTTTCCAATAGGTATATTTCCTAACTAGTAGCACTGGAGCCCTGGAGAGAAGTGGGATAGCCTGAGGGATTGTATGGGAGAGAAAGGTGTTCATTTCTTTGGGTTTTGTAGGCTGAGAGGGAAAGAGAGATGGAAATTTGGATTTGTTGTGAGTTTAGGAAAACTAAGAGCTAGTTATCCAACTGTTGTGTGTTTTTAGATTTTTCCTAGGACCCGTCCTTGTGGATTCATAGCCCTGGCTTGGGGGTGACCTGTTGTTGAGAGTAAATGAACAACAATGTCTATGGTTGGGAGGAACATCCTTGGTCTACAATCAATTGGTCAATGTTTACTTGAAATATAAGTGCTCTCTGTGTTTTCTGTATAATGTTATTCCATTGTGTATTTAATTATCTTTGAGATATGTATTTATATTGTGCCTGTCTGCTGGTTATTTGCTATGCATGGCACATTGTTTATCTATTTTATGTTGTAGCATGGATCTTGTCTTATGCATGTGAATTTCATTCCTTTAAAATTAATGAGAATTCCTTTCATTTCGAGATGAGTTCAGAGAATTGAGTCGATGGATTGCAGCGTGCCCCACCTGCTGGTGGCTGGGTGTGTCTAAGACTATTTAAGTAGCGTAGCTCAGCCTATGGGTGGTTGGGTATGTTACATATTGGTATCATATATTTTTGTTGAAACACTGGGCCGATATTGGTCAGGTCTATCGGTTAGAGTCTCATGGTTGAGATCGATTTATGACCTTGAAGTCAAAAAACTAGGAGGAATGATGTTGTAGAGTCCATGTAGAAGCAGTCGTGACCATTCCTTTTGAATTCGGGAACAATCACCACCGTGGGATCAAGGGAGATCTGTATCGTTGGATCGGAGGGCAGGTGAATGAGGGTTGTCTGATAAAGGAGAAACTAGAGGTTGGGAAGGGTTAAGTCCCAGTCGTCAGATCTATATTGTTGATCATCAACCATCGATCGAGGCCAAGTGTGAAAGGTAAGACTTTGGAACTTCGCCACTTCGATGATCTTGGTAGGCAGGAAAAACTTGAACTACCGAAGATCAAAGTTGTGAAGTCTCGTCAAACGTCTGATATGATGGGAGGTGTAGAGGGATATCTGCCATTGATCATGGTCAACCAACATTGACCACTTCAAGATTTTTAAACTATGTTAAACTGATACAACTTAGAGCCTTAGAGCACCGAAGTCTCGAAATTCTGGTCAACCATTAGATCGAGGGAAGGACTTCGAGAGTGTTGCGGGCCGTCAATTATAACAGTGGTAGAAGGGTAGAAAAGTTTAGACTTTGAAACTTCACCACTTTAGATATTACTAGGTATGTTGCAGAGCAAAACCCCGAAGCGTCGGAGCCCTGAAGTGTCGAATTCATAAAGTTTAAAGCCGTGAGGTCACACAGACCGTCAGATATGGAGTAGATATTGTGGATCGTCTGTGTGTTTGATGACGTGGGTTATGCCACGTGTCAGGGGTGCCATGTGGTGACTCGTGTCACCTAGATTTGGTACATTTTGGACCCCGATATGTTCATTGTTTCATGACCAGTGGCACATGTGCCACGGGTCCATGTTACCCTGGGTTTCTACCAGTGAAAAGTATTGAAGCCCGAAGTCACGAAGGCACACAAACTATCGATCTAAGTTTCCTTCGGGACCTTTCTCGACCGTTGGATCAAACAGAGGGAGAACAGGGTAATAACTTTAAAGGATTGTCACTTCGAGGAAGTGGTAGAATCGAGAATGGAAATATACCGGAGCCCTGGAGCACCGAATTTCTGAAGTGTGTGAGGACAGTCTGTCTGAATGCTTGATTAAATCTCGATCGTCCGATTAAATCCTGGATGAACAATGTAAGTACTTCAATAGATTGCCACTCTGGGGAAGTGGAAGACTCGAGAATGGAAATATCCTAGAGCCTTAGAGCGCCAAATTTCTGAATTGGTTGAGAGTTGTCCATCTCAATGCTCAATTAAGTCACAACTCTCGATCTCATTGAAGCCTCCAGATTAAGATGAGACCGTCCATTCGACGAGAGATTAAATCTCGACTATCCATTTTTCTAGTGGAATGATTGATGGGTTTGACCAATCGTAACTCAAGGGGAAAACAACTGAAGGCCTAAGTCCAGAGGACTTGGTTCCCATGCCGGTCTCATGATAAGGTAAAAAGGGACTGGAAGTAAACCAACCCTTGGAGTTCGTGTTAGCGCAAGATCCCGTGTAGGAAAACACAGAGCGGGGCACTAAAAGGTGATTAAGCCCATAGTTTCAAGTCGTGGTCACTTGGAACTTGGTTTGAAGGAAGTGCCTAACTTTCAGCTCTGATATCTGATTGGGGAAAGAGTATAGTCGCTGGAAAGATGATCCAAAGGATAAGGACATGGAATCATTATATTTTTGATAACTATGCTATTTCTTCATGAATCAAGAAGAAAAAGTACCTATAGCATTATTTGACATTTTTTTTTTATGATATGTATTCTAACTAGATGATTGCTTGTAGTTTTTGGTAGGATTAGAGGTATAAACAGATCAATTCTAGTCTAGGATCAGATGTTAGGGTCACGGGAGCATGACAAAGCTTACAAGAGTTGGATGAGGAAATTAAGAGCTACATACAAAGTAATGAAAAGTGGATAAAGAACTCAAGGATAGTGGAACAACAATATTAGTCAACAACTACAAAATCTGAATAAATTGCAGGTGCAACCAAGGCAAGAATCGTCACATAGGATATGAAGCTAGTAGGTTAAATATGTCATTGAGGGGCATAGAAAGGATAAGTATGGCTGCCTATCCTTGAAGTAAGAGAGGCATAGACCATTGCAAATATTAAGTGTGAAAGAGAACCACTCTTGGTATCAGAGTTCATAGTGGAAGCAGGATGCCAATGCAGAGAATTGGAAATGCTTTCTTACTTGAAAAGTGTCACTGAATGAAAATGGACTTCCATTGGGAATGGTATTAAGTGTGAAAGATATGGTTCCACAGGGAAATGTTAATGAAGTAACTTAATGGAAAACTAGGAGTAACAATATTTTATTCAAGAATGTTGTGGTAGTAGAGTGATGGAATGTTTGAGCTACTTTATTCCAGGGTGCTGGAATGTCTCATAAAGGTAAAGTTGGGCATGACTACCCAATGGGAGCTCTTGAAATTTGAGTACAGTGGTTGGATTGTAGAATGGCCAAGGGGAACTTGGATGGAAAGTATTCAGACCAGGGAATAATAGTGTAGATGAGAAGAATGAGAGAACACAAGGAAGCAAGGATCCGAAGGAGTTCAAGGACAACCAAATACAACATAAATAGATAAATAAATAAGTGAATTGAAACAAAAATCCACTAGAGTGCATGATGCATACAATTAAGTTAAAATGCATATGCATTAGTAGGCATGCTGACAATGAATGCTTGGTGCATATGGATGTTTAATTGCACATGATTGGATATGAATATAACATGCTTGTGAACTTAGAATGGGCTGTTATTATGAAATAATGATATTATGGAAATTGAGTATGACTAATGATGGATTAAGTATTGAGGAAAAATGATATAGCATGGTTAAAGATGTGGATGTTGTTGTTGTTGTTGCTTATGATTTCCATCTATGTGAAGACCCATGAGGGTGGTAGGAATGATGATCAAATGATGGAGGAAGTCTGTGAACCTCTACAAATATCATTTGATCAGATAGCAACAAGTAGGTTGATAACAACCATGCAGGTATGAATTTAATTTCTTTTGACACATACATGTTGAAGGGGATTAAAGTAAGAATTCTCTCAATTAATTTTACAAGATTTAAATCAATATGTAATGGCCAAAGACCTAGAGTATGTAGCTCTTATTGATTCTAGAATGAATTTAGATAGATTTTTAGTTTCATATTGTGTTATGATTGGTTATGGGATCATAACTAGGTCAAGTCAGGAGACACACTCCTTCTATAACAATAATTATCCATAGAGCTAGTCATGTGTGAGACCATAATATGGTTGGATATGGAAGGTGTTAGCACTAGAAGTCACCTCCTGATTGCAGGGGAGGTAAGCCTATTACCCATCAGTTTGTATGCCACAATGAATAAATTTAAGGGGGGTCAAATGGTCACAGACTCAAGATGATATTGCTTTAACTCAGAAAACTTGACTGATATGCATAGACAGATGAGGTCTTGATTCAAATTCAGTCAGTAAGGTGTAGTATATGTGAGTAGGAGGAATAATTGTAAGGAGAACGTAAAGGTATTCTATGGACATCCGATCTTCCAATAGCCCAAGAAGAAAAAACTCAGAAAACAAAATCCTCTTCGATTCAGAGTTTTAGGAAACTGAATGAAGTTATAACCAGACTGAAATCAAACATACATCACAATACAGTTACAACAACTCGATTAGATCATCCATGCCCAAGCCATTCAATATCATAGGAAAAATAGAAGGTTGACTTAGATTAAATAATAAATCTCAAATCCCATTACATAATCAGAGAACCAAAGCTTCATAAAAAATTTACAATACGGGAGCATAGCTCAACCATCGACCATAAAAAATATCAAAAATGCATACATATACTCAGAAATGATGCAACCATTAGGAGTGTGATCATACCACCACATTAAAGTTTTCAGTCGGTGCCTACTCTGTTAGATTGTGCAGGCCTCCTCATGTTAGATGCGAGCTAGGCGTAATTATGTGCTTTACAGGAAAATTTGTCCATAATTGTCAGTCTGCCTTTACGATCGCTCTCTGGATGTTTTCCATTTATGGGGTGAGACGAGGTTTCAACTGCCGCCTCACTTTCATGAAATGTCTACATCGGGATCAGGACGAGACACACTTTGAAATTCACCATATGGAGATTTGTTGGATGCTTGCAGGGAGGACTTGGTAGGCAAATATGGATGCTGATGATAGGGAGCTAACGAGATGACTGGGACTGTGTGGGCACCAAAATGTTATATCATCGCCCGAATTAGGATAAAAAAATTTGATGGGTTTTTTGAACCCTCTTCTTTCATTTTTTCTTCGCTAGAATGCCACTTCCTAGGGAAAACACCCCCCGATCAATAATGTGTGCGAACATTAGGCTCCATGGGGGATGGTACACTCCCTGTGAGTTACCAAGAACTTGCAGCTTCAGTTGCCTTATTGCTGGGTTGCAGAGTCACTTATAAAAAGCATAAACAAAAGGAAAAATGATATTTACAATGACACGGGAAGCCATTCATGGCTTAAACAAAAAAATTCTTCAGAAAATGCCCGTTTACAGGGCCTCCAAAAACTTCATCACCCTCCAAATTCTGCAACCTGTAAGTATTATTTGGAAACTTCCCAGAGATCTTGAAGGGGTCGATCCACAAGGATTAAAACTTGCCACATTTTCCTTTGTCCTGCTTGGGTGCATCCCATTTTAGCACTAGATCTCCTAGTTGGAAATCCTCCTTTCTTACCTTTCTGTCAAAATCCTGCTTGATCTTCTATTGATGGTCATGTGCTCTATCTAGTAGCTTCTCTCTAGTCTCCTGCACTACTACCATTTGATGTATTCTTCTGATCATATCATCAGGATCTCCTTGGTATTCCTAGAAGAATTTTTCCATGGGTAAGGCCAGCTGAGAAGGAAAGTTGGAATCAACTCCATATACAAGCTGAAAAGGAGAGATGCCAAGAGATCTCTTTGTTTTCACTCTGTCAGCCCACAAAGCAAACTTGAGCTTTGAATCCCATGCTTTCTTATTGTCCTCTAACAATCTTTTGATGATATTTATAAGGCTCTTGTTTGAGGACTCAACCAGTCCATTCCCTTGGGGGTAGTAAGGAGTTGAGTGAATCAATGAAATTCCAAACTGCTCACAGAATTGAATTAATGGTTCGGCCTTGAAGGATGCAACATTATCAGTGACAATTCTTTTTGGAAAACCAAACCTTGCCATAATATTTTCAAGAAAACCAATGATTACTTTGTGGGAAGCACTCCTTGTGGGGATGGATTCTATCCACTTGGTAAAGTAATCTGTGGCAGTCAATATCCACTCGTGCTGACCACTTGAAGCAGGATGAATTTCCCCAATAAAATATAAACCCCACTGCTGAAAGGGTCTTGAAGCTACAATAGGCTTCAAAGGTAGGGACTTGAGCTATTGTTTTCCTGAGAATTTCTGACACTTGACACAAGCCCTGATGTTAGCACAAACATCAGTGAATAGGCTAGGACAGAAATAGCCATCTCTGAGAATTTTGTAGGTTGTGGTTCTCCAGAAGTGATGTCCCCCACACAAACTTTCATGAAAATCAGACATGATATTTTGGGCTTCTTGTGGGTCTAAACATCTCAACAACACTCCTAGAGGATATTTCCAATATAAAAATTGATCAATGAGGAAATACTTAATTGATTTGAGCTTTAAATCTCTTATCTTGATTTTTTCCATGCCATTAGGAGGCTGCAACTTATGTAGAAAGAAAATGATGTCCCTATACCAAGAACATCCTGCTAATGGAGGGATGACTTGAGAACTTATATCAGACAACTCAACCTGCTGATTTTCTGAGCAAGTGTTGATGAAATTCACCCCCAAGGCTTTGCAATGAGATTCAACCAGTAGCTTGGATAAACCTTGACCCTTAACGAATTTGGTGGGCCTTATCTCCAAGTTAAATTCAAGGATTTTAGCAACACTTGCTCCTTCTCCCGTCTATGTCAGGCTGAATGAGAATCTCTTTCACAGAAGATGAAGGGACATATGCAATGAACTTTGAATGAAAAACATAGACCCTGAAGGATTTGAGGGATTTAACCAGAGCATAGGCCCATTTTTCGATGATGTCATATTTCAACTCTGCATCTCTCAATGCCCTACTGAAAAAGGCAATGGGCTGTTCGAACCCTTCATCATTATTTTGCAACAAAATGACTGCCACTGTGTCAAATGAAGCAAAGGAGAAAATAATAAAATCTTTGGAGTAATCAAGACTGATGAGCACAGGTGCTTCGGTCACAACCTTCTTTATTTGATCGAAGGAACTACGAGATTCAAAAATCCATTTGATTTCATTTCCTTTCCTCAACATGACTGTAATGTTCTTCACCAGTTCAACAAAATTAGAAACAAACCTTCTTAAAAAATTAATCTTCCCCAAGAAAAACTGAACTTCTTTCTTGAATCTAGGGAGTGCTAAGGTTTGGATGGCTTCCACCCTGTTGGGATCAATCTTTACTCCCTCAGTTGATACTATGTGCCCCAGTAATTTTCCCTCCTTCATAGCGAACAATGACTTCTTGGGATTTAGGGAGAGACCACATTTTATGCATTTTTGGAAGACCTTTCTTAGATGATGACAATGTTCTTTATCAGTCCTGGAGAAAAATGTAATGTCATCTAGATAAATGACTACAAATTTATCCCTTTCCCTAATAAAGGTGATGTCCATAGCACACTGGAAAGTTTCTCTTGAGTTCATCAATCCAAAGGGCATGTTGGCATACATGAATGTACCCCATGGAGTGGTGAATGCTATCTTCTCTCTGTCCTCAGGTAAGACAGAAATCTGATTGTAGCCAGAAAATCCGTCAATCATGGACATCTTGGATGCACCTATCACCCTCTGCAATATGTGCTCCATTTTTGACAATGGGTAATTATATTTCTTGGAGCTTCTATTTAGGTTCCTGAAATCAACACAAAGTCTGATTTCTCCATTCTTCTTTATCACTAGGACCAAGTTGGCCATCCATTCAGAATACCTCAAAGGAATGATTATCTGGGCATATAAAATATTTTTTACCTCTTTCTCCATGATAGGCAACAACATAGGGTTGATCTATCTCAGTTTCTGCCTAAATGGCTTGGCCTCTTCCTTTAGTGGTATCTTATGCTCAATGATGCTTGTGTCGTATGTTCTGAGATCCTCATAAGTCCAGGAAAACACATTAGAAAACTCCTTTAATAGCTCAGCATATTCAACCCTTTGTTCCCTTGACAGACTACTCGACAACTTGACAAATTTTGGATCTTTCTCTGTACCAATGTTACATTCAGTTACATCAACATCATTAGCCAATCCTTTAACTTTCACTGCCACATAATTTCTGTCAAATAGTATTTCCAAAGGAACTAGTTCCTTCAAAATGTGATTGCTAGGCAACTGAACAATATGGTGATTAGCGATTTTGTTCAAGAAAACATCAACATGAGGATTACTTTCAAAATCCTAATCTTGATGAATATGTAGTGCAGAAAACTCATCAACAGTCTCAAGGAATCTTTTTATTCAAGATCATCCTAAAATACTTTCCAATGCTTGACATTGTTAGGTATAAAGGGTCTGTAATTTACTTCTACATCATACATGAGCTTTGGTGTCAAAGGGACTCTGAAATTGCTCGCTGAAACAACCATAGAATTAGCCATGATGTTTTCTTCACTTGGAATAAATGAAATGTTGAAAGATAGGAAAAAATTGTCAATAAGGTCCCACACTTAATTTCTATAACTTCTTATCCTAGGGTGCTTAGCTTGGTAAATATTTATGACTTGATGGAAAATTAACTCAACATCCCAAAATACTGATATCTCTTCAATTCCCATGTCTTTTGCGGCCCTCAAACCTAAGACGAGAGCTTCATACTCTGCCACGTTATTGTAGCTTCGAATTTTAACTTGTAGGACAGAGCTATAGTCTCTTGAGCAGGTGAAACAAGAACCACTCCAACACCATGACCTTCCTTAGAAGAGGCTCCATCGAAGAACATTTTCCACACAAAGGTGATATGAGGGGAATTTTCACAAAAAATAATAGGCCACTTTTTGATTTCCAGAGGAGGTTTAGGAGCGTTGGTGAGTTTCAACAAACTAGATCCCAAATCTGTGTCAAGAGAAAAGATAGGATGGTTTGTGGGGTTTGCTTCATCACTAATAATGTAGGCCAAATGAGCTTCCCTGTAAAGTATCATATGCTCACCCCTAAACACCGGAATGGTAGCATAGGTGAGGTCCATATGCAAAGTTCCCCCTAGTCTTTTTATCCAAGATCTAGACATAAACATCCTGAACTTAGGGGGAACATCATCTACCACGATGTCCATGATCACGCTTTTCATTGGCACCTGGAACAAAGATACAACCAAGTCTTTGATAACCCCAAGGCACTTGACCTTCTCAGAGTCAAAATAATACAGGTCATGGTAGGCTTTTGTAATCTCCAAACCGAGCTCTTCCATGACAATCTTAGACATAAGATTGTGAGATGCCCTTGAATCCATCAAAAAGTTGTGCAACACCTTGTCATGTATGTTCAGTGAAGTAAAGAAGGAAGGGGATGAATCGTCTCTATCTTATACCAAAGGACCTAGGATGACTGGAGGATTCTCATCTTGGAGTTTTACTGAGTTTGTGGAATGAAACGAAGGTTTGGGCTGCAACATTTTGGAGAGGAAACTTTTGAAGTCTTCATGCTTGACCAACTCTGAAATGGGTACAGTGATTCTAATATTTTGTATTTCATTCTCAAAGATGAAAGAGGAGGGGGGATTTAGAATTTCTCTCACTTCTAGAACATGACTTTTG
>JASDQU011505686.1:0-10906 GCA_032191745.1 Picea mariana | reverse complement strand
TCCATTAGAGACTCCTCGTATGCAGATTGAGTTAAATGGGGAAATGAGGAGGTATCCCCAAGACAATGGATTTTGGGATCAATCTCCTCTTCCTCTTCTTATTCATAAGTGACAAGGTTATTTTGGAGAGGGGCTTGAATTATTTGATCATCCCTATCCTTACCTCTTTGATATCTTTGGATGGTCTGAGGGGCATTAGTTGGTCTTTTTAAACTACCCCTATTATCAACATTTGGGGGATTCCTATAGCTCTGCTTTCCTTCCAATTAGATCCTTTCCATTCTAGCAGAAAGTGACTTTAGTAGTTTGGTTACTTCATCCATTTGAGGGGGGAAGCAAAAGAACTAGAAGTCAAACCTTCATACCTACCTTTTCTTTTGTCTCTATCAACCTTTCTTCTAATCTTATCAACTGCCAATATATTAGATTCTACTTCAATGGTTGCATCTTGCATATGAGCCAAGGAGGTAGCTCTTCTTTCTCTCAACAGGAGGCAAAAATCAAGATCGAAAGCATTAGCATAAGTCATCTTTGCAGAGGTTTCTGTAGGTTTAATTTCAGCGGGAATCTTTTTATACATCTTATTAAATCTCTTCGAGAAGTCTGAAATAGATTCCCCTTCTTCTCTCTTATGTGCCTCGAATTCTATAATATAATAAAGGAGATATTTTTTATTCCCCTAGTGTCTTAACAATGAATCATCCAGAGAAACAATCATGTCAATATATCTAGGAGCCAAGTCCTTAAACCAGTCCCTGGCATCACCATCAAGGCTTTGTACAAAAACTCTCATCCACACATATTCATTTTCAATGATCCAAATCTCTTCAAATATATAAAAGGATGCAAGGTGATCTTCTGCAATCACATCTCCCTCTCCTGTGAACTAGGGCATGTACTTAAGGTAGTCTGTGGTTGGGAGAGAATTCATAGGCTGAGGTAAAACCAGAGGGGTGTATCTAGCAACCAATATCTCAGCCATCCTGTTCCTAGGAGGATTAGCACCTGTCATTTGGATGTGAATTGGAGGAGAACCAGGAGGAGATGGAGTTTGGAAAGGCGAGACTGGGGTTGTGCTTCTGGGAGAAAAGGGAAAAGGCTAAGCGTTAGGAGATAAAGATGAGGGGCTAGAGGTAACAAAGGTTTCCCCTTCTGTAACTGCAGCAACTCTAATAGGAGGAGGACTAAGAAAGTATTCTAAGGTCAAAGCTGTCTCCTTCCACTTCACAACCTCGGGGGAGAAAGGGGTGTCAAATCTCTCTCCTTGCAAACCAAGAATCAGAGAGGAGAAATTGGTAGGAAAACTCCCAAAATTTAAATTTCTTGAAACTCCAGCAATTTTTATAATAGGAGAATCAGAAAGAGTTACAGGATTTTGTAAAGAGGGATTATGAAAATTATCAAAAAAACTTGGTATAGCTGTGGAGGTACCTTTTTGAGCGGCCTTTCCCTTTCTGATGATTTCCTCTGGGTCAACTTCAAACATTGCTAGAGGGAGCAGTGAAGTGGACCTCATGTGTATGCCTTTAGGAGCTAGAACTAAAACTGTGGAGTCACCATACGGTGGATTCGCCAGGTGCAGGATGCAATATTCAATGGTACTGATGTCTGATGCACCTTTAGAATCAATAGCTCATTTTCATTCATACCTAGAGGAATGTATTCAATTCGTTCCCCGACAACGAAGACAAAAATGTTAGCACTAGAAGTCACCTCCTAATTGCAAGGGAGGTAAGCCCAGTACCCATCAGTTTGTATGTCACAATGAATAAATTTAAGGGGGGTCGAATGGGTGCAGACTCAATATGATATTTCTTTAACTTAGAAAATTGGACTGGTATCCATAGGCAGATGAGGTCTTGATTCAATTTCAGTCAGTAAGGTGTAGTATATGTGAGTAGGAGGAAGAATGGTAAGGAGAAAGTAAAGTTCTTCTATGGACATCCGATCTTCCAACAACCCAAGAAGAAAAAATCAGAAAACAAGATCCTCTTCGATTTAGAGTTTCAGGAAATTAAATGAAGTTATAACCGGACTGAAATCAAACATACATCACAATACAACTACAACAACTCAACTGGATCATCCATGCCTGACCCATTCATTATCAGAGACAAAAGAGACGGAAAAGAAGGTTGACTTAGATTAAAAAAGAAATCTCAAATCCCATTACATAATCAGAGAACCATAGCTTCATCAAAACTTTACAATACGGGAGCGTAGCTCAACCATCGACCATAACAAAATATAAAAACTACATACATATACTCAGAAATGTTGCACCCACCAGGAGTGTGATTAGACCACTGCATTAACGTTTTCAGTCGGTGCCTGCTCTATCAGATTGTGCAGGCCTCCTCATGTCATATACGAGCCAGGCGCAGTTATGTGCTTTAGATGAAAATCTTCCCATAATTTACAGTCTGCCTTTACGACCACTCTCTAAATGTTTTCCATTTATGGGGTAAGACAAGGTCTCAACTGCTGCCTCACTTTCATGAACTCTCTGCATCAGGATTAGGACGGGCTGCACTCTGAACTTCACCATATGGAGCTTTGTTGGATGCTTGTAGGGAGGACTTGGTAGGAAGACATGGACGCTAATGATAGGGAGTTGACGAGATTAATGCGACTACGTGGGTGCCAAAATGTCATATCATCGTCTGACTTATTTCATGCCAAAAGTGGTTTTTTTGAGCCCTCTTATTTCATTTTTTCTTCGCCAGAATGCCACTTCCAAGGGAAAACACCCCCCCGATCAATAATGTGTGATAACAGAAGGGCTATAAAACTATGTGAGTGCTCAATGGTATTTACTGTATATTTGATGTTTGGCCTACAACTTCTTTGCCGACACTGAAAAGAAATTAAGAATTATATTCTTGGTGTTGTGTTTGGGTTCAAAATGAAGATATCCAAATAGTCAGGAAAGCAATAGGAAGCGTGTGGATGATGTGTTGAGACATTGGCCAAACCTTACAACTCATCATGGTGGAATGCATGACATAGTTATGTGGTATTATGTAGTCAATGCATGGATGCATTGTGTAGCTGTGGCCATGGGTATTGGCATTATGAAAAGCCTAAGGTGTTAAAAATACATAATGATGGATAGATGCATTGTATTTAATATGAATACTAGTTGAAGGTGATTGGTTTTTTGTTGATACAATTCCAAGATAAGTTTTTGGAGCTATTAAAAATGTTACAAGTGATATTACATGAATTATTGAATGCAATGGGGTGAATGCATGCATATATTATATAACATAGAAATGATTGTGCTAACAACTGAAATGATGTGAGTATTGCTAACTCATGAAGTTGAAAACACTTCAGGAACTGCTAGATATTACAACAAGAAAGTTGCAGGTTAAAGTATCTACATAATGATAGATTACATAAAAGCTCCGTTGGGGGAAACAAAGTAATAAAACATTTTCTGGATAGAAGAAATAAAATATTGGCTGATAATGCATGTGTATGTAATGATGAGTTCATTCCAATTGATGGATTAATAGAAGTGATTGAGTTTTAGTTGTAAACAATTATAAGATCACTTTGTGATTTTGTTTTGAATCGTTACCATGAGATCACTTTGTGATTTTGTTTTGAATCGTTACTTTGAGATCACTTTGTGATTTTGTACATGAGATATTGACAATTTTTTTGGCCGAGGAATGTTGAAATTGTAGGAAGAAAGGGTCTTGGATATGGCATTTTTGTGATCCCATAAAGAACACCAATGCCTATTGCTACAAGAGACAAATTATTATAAGCATAAGCTTATGTCTGGAAATTTTAGTTTTCCTATACAAAATAGTTTTGGGAATTATAATTTAATAAATTACTGACAAATTGTTTTGGCTAAATGTAAATTGAGAAAATTGCAGGTAGGATGGTCTTGAATATGGCAGGGATGTAATCCCATAAGGAACACTGATATCTACAACTACAAAGCCAAACATTATGAGAAGAAAGCTCATGCTTGAAAAATTTTGTTTTCCTATATAAAACATATTTGACATTTATGATTGAAAATGGTTATAATGATATCTCATGATGACTGTATGTGTATAATACAGATGCGATGTTGGATATGCTATCTAGAAAGCATGGAAAGAGCTATTGTTGTGACATGAGAACCCTGTGTCCCTAGAAATATTCTTGTGCAAGAAAGTCTTGGTCAGGCTAGAGAAGGGGATGCCTGAGCCTGGGCCTGGAAGGTGTGTGACCACAAGGAAGATGAGACTTTGATAGTTCTTGTAAAATATTGATTGAGATCATGCACACAATGGGTATGCCAAGGAAAACAATGAACCAAGTTAACAAGACAACCATATGGATGCATATCCACAAACCAAACATATAAGTATTGTACTGGATTATGAAAATTTACTCTTAGATTATGAACAAATTTTTTTTTTTTTTATGCACAAATTGTTAATTGACATGCTCACTGATTTGAAATGTTGTAGGAAAATGATGAATGTTGAGGATCTAGAAAAGTACTAGACTATGAGGGAAAATAAGAAGGTGATGCTAGAGTAGCTGAATGAAAATGAATGTAATGAATAAATTCCAATGGAGTTGTTGCAACTGGAGTTATGGAAGCCGCAACTCTGAAACTTCCTGTCCGAGTGCAATGGAGCCCTAGAGAGAAGTGGAACAAACCGAGGGACTGCATGGTAGAGAAATGGGTTCATTTTTTTAGGGTTGTGAAGGGATGAGAGGGAAGGAGAGCTTGCTGGTTGGAACTGTTGCCAGAATTATAAATTTGGAAGGTACATGTTTTGGGTCAGAATGCCCATGGATACATGTTTAATGTTAGGCCAGAGTGCCTATGTTTATAAGAATTGACTGGATTTACTATGTGGAATAAGGCCAAATACCCTAGATTTGTAATGTTAATAACATTGGAATGGTGTTGTACATTTAGGACAATGCCAAAATAAGGGGAGAGGGATGTAACACCCTGGTTTTAACCCTTATGAACTATAATGTATTATGTAATTGTTGTCAAACAATTGAATTAGCTTGATGAAAAATTGGTATGGATTGTTGGTTGTCATTGATGTCAACCATTGGAGAGTGATATTGTAGATTTATGTCAACACTTAGTGATTGGTGTCAACCCTTGGAGAAAGTTCGGTAGCGGATTCCAGTAGCACAAAGGTTTAGGTAATGGACCCAAGGTTGTTTCATGTATAATGGTATGAGTTTTAATATATTTTAAGGTAATAATATTATATATGGATATTACATGTCATTCCATTTCCAATGGTATGTGGAACGTCACATAACTCCTCACGGTTAGAGAGTTATGGCCATGAGAAGTTGGAGAACCCGGGTTTGGGTAATGGACCCAAGTTTGTTTGATAGATAATGGTATGAGATTTGATACATTTGCAAAAAATAATATTCTATATGGATAGAACATGTCATGACATTTCTAGTGGAATGTGTAACATCACATAACTCCTCATAGTTAGAGTTATGGCCATGTGAAGTTGGAGAACCCTCATGAGTCATTTAGAAGCCCCAAAAGGTCAAAGTAGTCAAAGTGGTTTAAGAGATTTTAGAAGGTAAATAATAAAGTGAAGTGATGAGTGTACTATAATACAAAGTGAATACAAAATAAATTGTTTAAATAATAAATTTAATGGAGAAATTAGAAGTGGGTTAACCCTAAAATAAGGAAAGTGGGTTAAAATGGTTAAAAGGTAACCCCTTGAGGAAGCTACATGAAAGTATAAATAAGAGGCAAGGCTCTCTCATTTTAATCACACTTGAGAATATTGAATATATACAGGTGACCGAGGTAACCAAAGGACATCTAAGCCGAATTTCAGAGGGAAGGTCAAGTAAATAAGGCCAAAATTCAAGGGAGGATAAATTCTTTTGATGTTGCTTTCAAAGGTATGTTATTTACAAGTCATCTCACCATTTTCACAATAATTGTTTTTCTAGAATGATTCAGACCGTGAAATTGGGAGACCATCGAGGAAACATATCCAAGTATCTGTGGTACAAATTTCATATTTTGGGTCGTTATATTTTTGTTGTTACACTCCATAGAAAATAGGGTTTGTGGCTAGTCCTGAAACTAGTCTAAAACATGTGTTTTAGGTAAAAATGTCATAATTTTTTCATAATAGATCCAAATTAAGTAAGACCAAATGTGTTGATTAGAGTATAGTCTTTAGTATTCTTTGTACAATTTTCATATCCATACAACAAATATTTTGTTTAGGGCATGCTCTACAATTTCATTCTCTAGAATAAGCCATAATTCAACAAGGTATTCCATTTTTGATATAAATCCTTTTCTGAGAGGTTCCAAGTAGTGACACCTAGACGAATTGCATTAAACACACTAAAGAAAATTATGTACAATTTTCATATATTAATTCATTACAAGTACATAGTTATGATTATTTCAAGTTTGGGTTATTGACTAATCCAAAACTAGTCATGTGAGGCTAAAGTAAAGTTTGATAAAAATGCTAGTCTCTTGTTGTTAAAATTAAGGAAGGTTTGAAGGTATGTGACCATAGACACCAAGTCTATTATAGAGTTACAAATCAGATTTGGATGATGAAATTGATGATGGATTTGGTTGAGGTACATGTTGGGTACATGGTTGAGACAAGTAGTTGATGAGTTGACACATACATGAGGTGTATAGTCGATGATGTTGGTATATCTTGATGAGTCATAGTTGATGAGTAGTTGATACATGATTGGTACATACTTGGTACATGATTGGAGGCAATTGTTAGTAGTATTGTTGACAAATGGTTTATGGATGATGTAGCATACTTGTATTGGCATATTATTAGAAGCACATATTGATATTGGTGATGATTATGAGTTGTTGTGTTATGCATGGTTGATGAACTTGTTTATGGTATAGGTTGATTATAGGTTGTTTGGTATAGGTTGGTGCATGTTTGATGCACTTGTTTATGGTATAGGTTGATTGCAGGTTGGTGCATGGTTGATGCACTTGTTTATGGTAAAGGTTGATTACAGGTTGAGGTACAGGTTGATGCATCGTTGATGCATGGTTCAAGTTATTGGTATAGGTTGTTTGGTGCAGGTTTATTGGTGCAGGTTTACAACAATATATCTCACAGTGATAGTATGACAATGGTTCCATCATTATACTTATAGATCAGGGCGGTTGGACAGGGCAAGGGCAAGTGGTTTTAGCCACCTTCTGGTTGTAGCCGGAGAACATAGGGGGTTGTATCCTCCTTCTGGTTGTAGCTAGAGAATTGGGGAGTTGGAGCTTCCTTCAGGTTGTAGCCTGAGAAACTAGGAGGTTGGAGCCCCCTTCCAGTTGCAGCTAGAAAACAAAGGAAGTTGGTGCTTCCAATGAATGTAATTCTTAAAGGCATATAATAAAAAACATTATGTGGTTTTCTCCCACTTTGGGTTTCCACGTAAAACACTGGTGTACTGTGTATGCGTGTGATTTCTCATTTGTTCATTGTTTATTTACTCTGCAACTATTGGATAATAATGCTACATTGATATAACACTTGCATTTTATGGTGAAAAAGGATTAAATTGCTCTATTACTGATTCACCCCCCCTCTCAGTAATCCAACAATTGGTATCAGAGCTGATTCCTTCAGGAAACAATTTAACCACTGGAAGGAGATAATGGATTATTTTGAGAATGGAGTACCAATGTTTAATGGTCATAATGGTTTTACGTATGAGATGTGGAGCAGAAGGATGAAATTGTTTTTACAGGCACAGAGACATTATATTTGGCTATCAACTGTTAAGGGATATGATAGTTCAAAAATGGCAAAGACTGCAGCCAAGAAGGAATTGAAGAAGAATAAAAAAAATAACAATGGATTTCATATCAGAAGGATTACCTAATCTGGTAAGAGAAAAGGTTGGTAAATGTTCATCAGCCAAAGAACTTTGGGATGAGTTACTTGACATATATTATTCACCCATCACAGATTTAGAAAATGTCAAAGAAGATGCATATATAGATCAAGAAGAATTATGTTGACCATGTCAAACCGATTCAAAAGATGAAGAGTAAATAATCACTAGAGAATTGATTAGTGATTTATATGAACTAAGAGAAGAGAACAAGTCACTCAATAAAGAATTGATGACACAAAAGGAAAGGTTTTACATTTTTGAAGAATCCCAACAGGTCATCGAGAACTTAAGAACTCAGCTAGAAGAAGCCAGAAAGATTGAAGAAAATATTGAATATCAAAAGCAGTATTTGGAAGCCAACATAGAAGCACAGAAGGAAGAAGCAACAATGAGAGAGAAGACATTGATAGATCATCTTAAGGAAAGAACTATTGATCTAAACCATCTTGAGGTAGAGTTTGGTCAAGAAGAGAAAGGACTTGAAGAAGAAATAATCACATTAAAAATTCATCTTGAAGAAGCAAAAAGAACAAAAGAAGTCATGAAGTCTCAGATAATGAAGAAATAAGAAGAGGTGAATAAGTTGTCACATTGAGAATTAAAATCGTCAAGAAAAACAAGAACATTGAAGAGACATAAACATCCACATCCATTATAGAGAATGAAGAGAAACACTCTAGCTTGCTAGAAAAGAAGAATGAAGAAAATAGAAAGAGTTATGCAAAAGTACTCAAAGGAATAAATCATGGTCAACCATAATATAAGAAAAATATTGAAGATACACCTTCAAGAAGATCATTCACTCCCAGGTATGAAAATTTATTTTATGGTCATTGTTTTTATTGTACTAATTTTGGACATTAGGTTGCAGATTGCAGGGATTGTAAAAGAAATGTTCAAGCAAGAAGTGCATGTGTGGCCCCATGTAACATTGAATGTTACAAATGTCATAACTATGGACACATAGCTAATGATTGTAGAAACATGATCGATACTTAAATGAAAGAGAACAATGATATCAAATATAAGAATGCATGGATAAGAAAACACAAAGAACAGGTGAACAAAGACCAGGTCCCAGAGATTGCAAGATTGACAATAAAACGAGATGAAGAAAATTCTATAGAGAAAAAGAAAGATGTCAGATACAAAAAGGTTTGGAAAATAACTGAAATAAAAGAAGAACATGTAAATAAAGAATAGGTTCAAGATATTGTAGTTTCAAGAATTGTAGTGAAAGATGAATCCACAGACAGAAATAAAGAAGTTAGAGCTCAGAGAGATGATGAATCTACCAATGAAGATGATGATGAATACACATTAGAGAAGGAATTGTTCTGATCCATCTGACTTAGAGACTCTCAGGTAATATGAATATTATATAGGGGGAGTCTATGCGATAGCTGTGACAGACCAAAGAACCATCCTTCGAGCAACTTGCAGAGTTAGAGAAGACAGATCCAGAGTAGTCAGTTAGCAGAAGTACAATTTGATGGATTAATCAAGACTTCATGATAGTATAGTGATAAATGGTTTAGCATTATGGACAATTGCACAAGTAGAGTCTTGGAAAGTATGTAAGAGAGCATGGATTCATAGATTGGTTCAAAGAGTGGTTCAGAGGCAAAGGAACATTATCATAATGGATGATAATTACATAGGAAATGGCTCGAACAATGCTAATGGATTCCAAATTAACGGATATGTTTTGGACACATGCAGTGCATACACCAATTCACATTCAAAACATAGTAATGCTCAGAAACAACAATGACAAAACTCCTTAAAAACTATGTAAAGGAAGTGTAGACAACAACCTTTACATCAAGGTAACTCAAGGTAGTATTTTATTAATTGAAATTTATGTTGATGATATTGTTTTTGGAAGTACTAATGACATGTTAAGCCAAAAATTTTCAAAGGATATGCAAAATGAATTTCAAATTTCATTACTTGGAGAACTATCCTTCTTTCCGGGTCTTCAGATATGTCAAAGAAACCAAGGAATTTTTATTTCTCAAATGAAGTATATCAGAGAAATTCTAAAGAGGTTCAGAATGGAAAATTGCAAACCAGTTACCATTCCTATGCAAACCAGTTGCAAGTTGAGAAAATATGATGATTCAAAGTCTACAGACCAGAGGAAATACATGGTTGAAATCAGCTGACCATGAATCCATGAGTGGGGAACATGCTTGAACTACCTCAGGGCTGAATTTTACAAGTGGAAAATCACGAATTTGGCTATTAGTAGCCCCTTAAAATCAGGGATTTGTAAATCTACGAAAATTCCCTAGGGAAATAGACCTAGGCACTGGATGCTTTTGCATATAGAGCATATGGTAGGAGGCAGGACGCTACCGAGTATGTTGGGGAAAAAGGACATCACTTGTTGTTATTTATGAGTGTGAGGCAAAGAGTATTTCTGATCTGAAAGAGGACTATATTGAAAGAGGAGCTTCGAGGTTCTCCCTCATGGATTCATGGTCAGGCTAGGGGGTGAACAGAGCAAGTAGATTAACTATTGTTTTCTATGGTTGGGTGGAACTTGGCTGTTCCATTTGTTGTCCCAACACTTTTTTCAGATATGTACATCTACTTATCCCTTGTTGAATAATTTTTATTGGTTAATGGCTGACAGAATGAAACGAATTGTAGAATAAGTCGTCTTTTACAGTTTGAACTTATTCAATGAGTAGAGCTAAGAAAAATACTATGTGTAATAGCTGTTGATGAATGTGTACAAGTTTATTATTCGAATGATGTACCCTCTGAATCCGCAATAGGAAAAAAATATCAGTTCAATTATGTTGTTGATGTTAGAAGTATTT
The DNA here is from genome assembly GCA_032191745.1 of Picea mariana. Taxonomy (NCBI): domain Eukaryota; kingdom Viridiplantae; phylum Streptophyta; class Pinopsida; order Pinales; family Pinaceae; genus Picea; species Picea mariana. The sequence goes on along the minus strand of JASDQU011505686.1, from coordinate 161 downwards.
GGTATAAGTATGAATCCAGACTCCAGTATAAACCTACGTAAGGATTCATTATAGATTGCTATAGATCAAATAACTAAAATACAGATCTACAGGAATACATGTATGTATTTTACATGTTGCAATAAAAATAATAGAACAGAGGTATCACCTTGATAAGAAAA
>JASDQU011505685.1:0-23028 GCA_032191745.1 Picea mariana | reverse complement strand
TGTTGATGCGTCCTCCGCTGTGACCTGTTCTTCGTGTCCAGCTTCTTCTTCGACTTCGAAGTCGCTAATATCCCCTGCACCAACTGTGCGTCTCTGCGCTATCTCCATCTCCTCGAGCCTTGCTCAGAGATCTCTCATTTGGCGCTCCATTTATGGATTCCCTGTCGACCTACCTCTTCTTCTCACCTCCCTGTCCTCTGGATTAGGTGACTGTCTCTCCCTTCTGGGTGGCATGGTGTATTTACTCCCTTCTCCTCTCTGCTATAGAAAGCAAAGAAATCCTGCTCTGATACCACTTGACGCCTCCCTCCCCGTTCCTCGGAGAATGATCGCGATCACCAGGACCTTCCCTAACTTTGGCCCGAAGAGCTAAAATGCTATTCAACTTCCCCGTCAGAAGTTTTTCACCCACAAAAACTCTCCACTGATCTCCCTTCCAAATCGGGAAATCGGAATTCGCTATATCGCGAATTCTATGCTCGCGCGCCTTGAGCTAACCAAAACCCCGAACCCCGATGGTCAAAGGGTCAATGCTCCCGTTCTTGTCAGGGATTTCCCTATCGGGAAATCGGCGCGATCCACTTACACCATGAACCCCCGAAACGTGAACTCCGATGGCACGTGCGCTATCTCCTCGCCACGTCACCTCCTCTCTCCAATCTTTCGAGAATCGCGGGATCACGATTTTTCCAGTCGCAATTCCCTTGCACTATAAAACTCCGAATGTCGAATCCCGACTTTCCGGGATCTCGTGCCACATGTCCCTGTAGTGATCGAAAGCTCCTATTATATCGGGGAATTGCTAATCGTGATTTATATGAGTATGAAACTCTTGTCCCCGTGAACCCCGATAAGCCAAATCCCGATGGCTCTTAACTCCTCCTCTGCGAGATGGTGTTTACCCTGCGTGCATCTCTTCCAATATCTAACGGTCGACGGGTTTTCACGAATCTCTCCAGGAGATTTCTACTGTCCGACCTCCCTTTGATATTCCCCTGTGAGATGGATCAAACGCTTCCTCCATGAAGGCTTATTCACCCACTCACCAACCTGAGTTGTTTCCCCCAGACTTTCCTCAGCAACCCTGCAATTCTCCCTTAGCGAACCTGCGGGCCTATTCCTCCTGAGCTTGACTTTGCTTCACAATCCTTTATGAGGACTTGTAAGCGCACTCCTTGCAGCGAATCTTCGAACACAATTAAGTGTTGAAGCTTCTCCAACTCTGCACGCTCACCTGCAGCAGCAGTCCTAATTCCTTTCGCTCAGAATCGCAACTCTGAGTCTTCTTCTGGCCTGTGCACGCCTTGCACGGCTCCAGTGCCAAATCTACACTTCTAAGAGCTTAGAACAAAAGTTACCCCTATCTGAACCCTGCAGTCACGCACTCCTTGTAGACAAATTCAACTGCACCCTTGCAGGAATTCTCTGGTTCAATATAGAGAAACAATTGAAACTACTTTCTTACTCTCACAGATTTCAATTCAACTCTGAAATCACATACACAGCATATAAAAGCAAGTGCATAACCAGAAGCAAATACTCATAAGAATAATATCAACAACACACAGAGAATAACACAGCCATGGAATTGAATCAAATCTTTTCTATTAATTCAATATCTGTACATGGTGGTTCTGCAAACAATTTCTCTGCTGCTCTTCTCTTCCTACTCCTGTTTCTCAATTATGCTTCCGTGATAATACAATGTACAAAGGAGGGTGCCTATATTTCGTTTGCCCTCTCGAATTCTACAACTATCAAATCTACAATTAATTCCTATCTAACAGCATTAAATCTATTAAATGCCTTCCTATCTACTAAGGACGAGAGCTTAAAGGCTCAAGGTCCAATTACAATACAAGTGCGCTTCTTTATGAATGCCTTCATAAAAGAGCGGCGCAACAATTCCCAAGTATTTCAAAATTTGTATAGGCGCTGTCCAACTGTCTTTTCTGCTCGATGTGCTGGCTCGCTTGATAAGTGAGTGATGCTCTTACATCACTCAACATCAACTTTTCCTCAAACAATCTAAATGTGCCTTTGGCACCTTAGAAGTGGAGTGTTTGGGTCATATTGGCGACAAGGATGGTGTAAGGGTGGATCCTAAGAAAATTGAAGCTATGCAAGATTGGCCTCGCCCCAAAAATCTCAAGATATTGTGTGGTTTTCTTGATTTAACGAGCTATTATCACAAATTTGTTAAGAATTATGGAAAAGTTTTAGCACCTCTCACTTCTCTCCTTAAAATGAATTCTTTCAATTGGACTCCTGGAGTTGATCAATCCTTCTATGCTTTGAAAGAAGCTATGTGCACAACTCCTATCCTATCCCTTCTTGACTTTAAAAATACTTGTGTCTTGGAATGTGATGCTTTTGGGAAAGGAATTGGCGTAGTTCTCATGCAAGAAGGATGGTCAGTGGACTTCACCGAAAAAAACCTTTCAGAGCTCCATTTGGGCCAATCAATCTATGAAAAGGAAATGTTGGCTATTCTGCATGCCGTGGATCTCTCGCGTGCTTATCTATTGGGCCAATGCTTCCAAATTAAAATAGATCATCATAGCCTCAAGCATTTTCAGGAACAACGAATTTCCTCCCCAGAGCAACAAAAATGGGTGACCAAGCTATTTGGATATGATTATGAGATAATTTACAAGAAGGGAAAACAGAATGTGGTTGATAATGCTCTTTCCCAGAAGTATGAAGATGAAGGGTCCCTTTTTCTCTCTCCTTCATTGTACTAGATTGGCTCAAAGTTGTTCACCAGGAATGACTAGAAGACCCTAAATTGTTTGGCCTTATCCAACAATTGCAAGTCAATTCTCCAGTTTCTCTAGGGTACTCTTGGCACAATAATGAGCTTCGCTACAAAGGTCGTTTGTATATAAGAAAACAGTCACAAATTAAATCTATGGTGCTTTCAGAGATTCATGCTTCCCCCATAGTTAGGAATTCCAGGTTCACCAAAACCTATGAAAGGGTCAAACATTTTTTTTTTGGGGGGGATGGTATGAAACAGGACATTCGCACCTTTGTGGATAAATGTGATGTCTGTCAACGGAATAAGGGAGAAAAAATAAAGACCCTGGGCACACTAAAACCGCTCCCGATTCCATTGGCTATTTGACATGATATTTCTATGGAATTCATTGTTGGCTTACCTAAATCGAGAAATAAATCAATCATCATGGTGGCAGTTGATTGGATTTCCAAATATGCTCATTTATGTGCTCTCCAAAACCCATTCACAACATCCACAGTGGATCAAATTTTCATGGATAATATCTTCAAGCTTCATGGCATGCCTCATTCTATTGTCTCTGACTGAGATCCCACTTTTACCTACAATTTTTTTCAAGAATTGTTCTGAATCTAGGGAACCCAATTGCATCTCATCACCACCTATCATCCCCAAAATGATGGCCAAACTAAATTTGTCAACAAGTGTTTGGAAACCTATTTGAGGTGTTTTGCATCTAAACGAGAGAATCAGTGGGCTCAGTGATTACCCATCATTGAATGGTGGTAAAACACATCTTACCATACGTCTACTCGCATGACTCCTTTTGAAGTAGTATATGGAAAAAAGACACCATCGATTCTCTCCTACATGCCAGGTGTATCGAAGGTTCAGGAGGTTGAAAACAATATTGCAGTTCATGAGGCCATTTTCCACACCCTCAAAACAAATTTGGCCATGACTCAGAATCACATGAAGAAACAAGCAGATCAAGTTCATTCCGAATGACAATTTGTTGAAGGGGACTAGGTGTTTCTTCATCTGCAACCCTATAAGCAGACTTCACTAAAAACACACCACTGTCAGAAACTTGCTCCCAAATTTTATGGTCCTTATACAATTCTCAAGTGAGTGGGGAAGGTGTCTTACCAGTTAGCTTTGCCCAGTCATTCTAAGCTCCATCTTTTTTTTCATGTCTCATGCTTAAAGAAGGTGAATGGTACTAAGTGCCAAACTCAAACCTGTCTCCCTGAGTTGGATGAAGAAGGTTCCATTTGGTTCCAGCCACAAGCAGTCTTGGACCAATGCGAGCGTCATCTCTATCAATGCACCATCAAGGAAGTGTTAGTGTAGTAGAAAGATACAACTCCAGAAGATGCCACTTGGGAGTTGACTACCATTCTACAACATTTTCCTCATCTCAAGCCTTTAGGACAATGTTGTTTTTCAAGGGGGATGGCATGTTAGGGACCTAACCTCTCTAACCCCTCACGTAAGATAGAATAATATATTTCCATGTAATAAAGGATGACATTAGTTAATAAGGCCTATTTAATAAATTGGAATAAGTCAATGTAAGAAGACCTAATAGAATCTTCGTCTTCTAGAAGGATCTTCCTCTAGAATGATCTTTAGAAGATAGAATTAGTATAAATAAGAGTAGGAGACATGAGGAGTTTTGTCTTGAGAATTATTGTAATAGAGCGTTGCTCTGCTGGAGGTTGCCTCCTCGAAGAAGCAAGTGAACATTGTTTCCTATCAATAAAGGTATTATTTTGGTGCTATGGTTTCATATATTATGTTGTTCCACTATTATTCTCTGCAATATTTATGTTTTCTGCTATTATAATATATCTGGTACCTTACATAATCAAGGGGTAGCCTTAAAAATTAGGTATGAGGATGGGAGGAGAGAGGAGCAAGCCCTTTAGGTCCTCAAAACAATTCTAAATCTATTTGGTATAAGTGATGGAAACACTTTCTTCAAGAGATTGTTCATACAAGGAATCAATGAGCATAATTGGCAAGGAAAAGATGAATAACCCCCAATTGTCTAGGGAAGTAACATTTTTTCATAATTTGGTGGGGGGGTGTATATTCTAAATGGTGTGAAACCTTTTTGGGCCCATCTCAATACCTCAATAATATATATTAAAGAATAAAATCTTATTAGTCTTGAGTTTTGACCATGTAGAGACACTTCTCAAGATTGAGCTTGATTTAGAAGCCAATAAAAAATCATTTGAAGGTCACAAATATTATCACAAAGTAAAAGGGATTGCCCTATAAAGTCGTTCATGTAAGACTCAATAATATTGTCGATGAGATCCAAAATCATCATATCCACATAATTATAATATATAATGCATACCTTAGTAGACTTTAGTAGTCAAATCGAAAAAGACCTCATACATCAATTTGATGTGGCTTAGTCGTGACCTTAAAATTATATTATTATTATTATTATAATAAAAAAAAATGTTATATAAATTAAAATGTTAAATTAACATTATATCTTTTATTATGCATGTAGAATGATCTAAATATTTCATTATTATTTTAATTCACACCTTGTAATTATAATTCTATATTAATTTAACTTTTGTAATTATAATTCTATATCAATTTAACTTACATAAAAAGTATTATTAATGAATGAGAAAATATAAATTTACTTTTATTAAATAACACATTAAAATATAATATAATGTAGTATACATTCTTATTATTTTATGTTTTTTTTTTTAAATATATATTTTAAGTATTGAATTTCCTCTAATTAATATAATTAAATATTAAAAAATATAAATATAAATAAAAAATTTAAATAAATGTGGAGTAATTAACTTCTTTTTTTCTTATTGTTAATGTAAGGTTCTTCATTATGTGGTTTGATAAGGTATTGTTTATTATAATGTAGATATTATTTTCTATTATTTAGGAGGTTGTTGGCTAGTTAGTTGTGAGAGAATTTCTCTCCAATTAAGTTTCCTAGTTTGATGTGTGGTTGTTATAATTTTTCAATCTCTCCTTCTATATTGGAATAAAGTTAGATTTGATAACAACTTATAAACTCTATATAATAAAGTTACAATTTATTATAAAGAATTCAATTATTCAATAAAATTTAGTGTGTACAATAATGTCTCATATCTCATCTTTTATCTAAATAAAAAATTAATATAAATAAAAAATCATACTTTTTTATAAAAAGATAACACTGAATTTCAAGTTCATGCCCTGACTTCTTTCATTTTAAACCAAAGTATCATTCATTTCGAAATGGTAAGATTATGCATGTAAAATGATCTAAATATTTCATTATTATTTTAATTCACACTTTGTAATTCTAATTATATATCAATTTAATTTACATAAAAAAAGTATTATTAATGATTGAGAAAATATAAATTTACCTTTATTAAATTACACATTTAAAATGTAGTATACATTTTTATTATTTTATGTTTTATTGAATTTCCTCTAATTAATATAATTAAAGATTTAAAAATATAAATATAAATAAAAAATTTAAATAAATTTGGAGTAATTAACTCTTTCTTGTCTTATTGTTAATGTGAGATTCTTCATAATATGGTTTGATAATGTATTGTTTATTATAATGTAGAGATTATTTTCTATTATTTAGGAGGTTGTTAGCTAGTTAGTTGTGAGAGAAATTCTCTCCAATTAAGTCTCATAATTTGGTGTGTGGTTGCCATATTTTCTCAACCTCTCCTTATATATTAAGATAAAGTTAGATTTGATAACAACTTGTAAACTCTATATAATCTATATAATGAAGTCACAATTTATTTATTATAAAAAATTCAATTATTCAATAAAGTTTTGTTTGTATAATAATGTTTCATATCTCATATTTTATCTAAATAAAATCTATAAAAAAATATTTAATATAAATAAAAAAAATCATACTTTTTTATAAAAAAGTAATATTGAATTTCAATTTCATGCCCTGACTTCTTTCATTTGAAACGAAAGTATCATTCATTTTCAAATGGTAAGACCTTATACAATAAGTAAGATAACTGCATACAATAAGTAAGATAACTGCATAGTAGCTAGTCCCTGCCATGTTTTGTGGGAGCACATGGGTATAACTTCCTAATTAATCAGTGAGCAATTCTGACTGTGAATTCCCTCAACGTTTACGGTTCTGATGTAGTTGTTTGAAGATTGGAATCAAACATTGAATCTAAGCAATATTGGAGGAGACCAACTATAATTATGATAACACCTGGATTAGAATGGGCAGCCACTCACACCACCAGATTTGGTTAAGGGCACGCTAGATAGTAATTTATTCTTAACTATAGCTCCTTCATGTCCCCTCCCACGCTCTTGCTCAGAGAGTTTTCACTCTCTAAGCCTATATCACAGGATACTACCTCCATCAAATAGTCAAATAACTTGGGCAACACTATGTCGTATTCATCCATAGCTTCCTTGCAACCACAAAGTTCATCAAGAAATTATTTTAGATAACCCGATTTTATAGATTTTATTGAGGTTAGTTATGTAGATATTATAAAAACTAAATTAAAGTTTAAGATTTTTATTACTTAGAAATACAGTAAAAAATATATTTTCAAAAGGGTAAGTCAGAAGTATTATTTCCAAGGCCTTGTGATAGAGATTGAAATGAAAGAAAATCCCAAGCAGTGTAAACTAACAAAGTATTAATTTGGAATGCAATTTCATTGTTGACGACTAGGGAAGCTAAACGTTATTGGTTTAGTTTAAATTTTCCTCCCCATTTGCAGTGAAATTGCTTAATATATCCGTTACAGAGTAATTTTTATTTGCTAATGTACAATATATTTATATATTTTTGACATTTTTATATTTTTGTTCGTTGGGATTAAAATCTGATTAAATATACATTTCTAATCTCTGCCATCTGCTGAGGATTGCCTATCTAATTAAAAATATATTTTTCATCTCTTCCAGCTACAGAATATTGACTTTGTTGAAGGATGTGTTGCTGTCGCAGATTAATATTTAGTACTGTAATTGAAAATATGTGAGTAATATTTCTTAATATTAAACAAATAAAATATTTATCCATTTATATTGAAAACAATACTAAAAATTTTAAAATAATTTTGATTAATAAAAATTTAGAATGTAAAATTCACATCGTTTAACATTTTAAAAATTGGATCTAGTTTGAAATGGGTTTATAAGTTAATGTTTTTTTTTCCTTTTTGATATAAAATTTTCAATCACATTATTTAAAAGTTCTCATTCAAAGTCTATTTTTTATATAGTTTAAGTAAAAAATATTTAAAAATAACTTATCAACATAGATTTAAATAGTAGTTAATATTTTTTTAATAAAAATAAATTATTTATTTATACTTATTTATTATATTGTTTAAAAAGTTAAATTGCATCATGGGTAGACATTGATCTTCTTGTCTGAATTTTTATGGATCACCAATTATTTATTTTAGGTGGTGAGGTTTTAAAGTTTGATATTTTATTTCATGTGGTTAGGTTTTGTCTTTATATAATGATATAATTGCATTTCAAGATTTTAAAGTTTTATTAATAAAAATTAAATTGATAATATTAATTATTATACAATGATATAATTGTATTTTAAAGTTTTAAAATTATATCAATAGACATTAAATTGATAATATTAATTATTATAGGTTTTTAGGTGCCTTAGAAAAAAAATTACAAAATCTAAAATTGTTTAGAGTGGTTAGTGATCATGTGATAAACACCACCAATTCATTTATAAATTGAGAATATTAGTTAATGAAATTAATTATAAATATTTCATTCCATTAAGTTAAAATGGGTGGAGCACAGAGGGGCCACGTGGTACAACGCTTGGCCGGGCCTTAAATATAGGCCACCGACCCCCATCCCCTCGCCATTAAGGATGGGGGCAAGCTGGTTCAGCCAGGCCGATGAGCCAAGACTTCTCGTGCGCGTGATGGGAATGGAACCACAGAGCACTCAGCAGACTGCCTTAATAGCGGGTATGGTCACTTTACTCCTCACGAATTTACTCGATTTCGGAGAGGAAGAGGCTCATTTGGATTTGAAGCTGCATCATTGGAGCATCCTTGAGATCTGGTGCGACTGGAATGGTCTAACTATCGCTAGAGCCATTGCTTGGCACCTCCAAATGCCAAGGGAACGAGGCAAGCTCCGCAGGGGGGCTGCCTGGTATGCTTCGGCTACGCGCAAAAAGAGACAACAAAACTTTGAGCGGGCACTGTCCATGGAAAGGACGCAGCTTGTTCGAAAACACAGAAGACTTGAGTTGCCTCCCATGGCTTATATTGAAGAAATTATCCTGGATGAACCCATTCAAGTTCCCCCAGCACACCTGCTTTTCACAGTCCTAGACAATTGGAACCTGTCGATATGTTTTCTCGGGGAAACTACCCAGCGAGTCATCAAGGAACATCACAGCTCCAACACAGGAGAAGCCCAATTGGATGATTTCCCCCCCTGCTATATCATAGAAGAAATTCCGGCAGAGATGGATGCAGAACCGATCGCAGGAGCAGTCAAGATCCCTCCAATAGAAGCCCTGGAATGAAACGATGCAGCCGAGGCCGAGGCAATTGGTATGGAAGATGAGGCATTAGGGGCTAGTTTGGATAGGGAGGGTGGCACTGCTCCTATGCCACGTCCTCTGTCTGTCATGCAAGAGGAAGGGCATGGCCACCTGCCACTCCTCCACCCGGACCACCTGAAGTTAATCTTTGAACTACGGAGCTTGGTGGAGGACCTAATCTAATGCACCAGTCTAGTAAGCCAACGAGTAGACCTGCTCTACGAGGCCTACTCCAATACACCGCTAGGACAGTGCTGCCCAACGTGTGCATAGGCCTTCGTGATGACAGCCACCAAGGATGGCAAGGGTGACATGGATGAAGGCGAAGCCACTGGGTAAAATGTCACAGTTAATAGTTTTAGTCCTTTTCTCTGTTTTCCTCAGACTAGGCATGGCCAAACGCCATTATTTTGTAACTCTAAGACTCCAAGATTTTTCTCAAACTAATGGCTACCGGTTGTCTTGGTTTCCTTCGGGCAAGACAAATGGAAGCCAATCTATCTCCCTCATAGATTGCATAGATAACCAGCTGTCTCGGTTTCCGCTTACACAGGGAGACAATTGGTAGACATGGTGTTTATGGTTTAACCTTTTTTTGGAAAGTTAATACAACAGGCTCTGCTCTTTTTTACTTAAAAAAAAAAAAGTTAAAATGGGTGGTCAATAGCAATAAGTGATGACAATGCAAAATAATTAGTATATCTATATAAAGTCTGAATTAATAATAATAATAATCATAATCATCTAATTTCCGTGGATGGGGTGTCATGCATTAAAAAATGAACACGAGGGAGGCCGGAGGGAAACTGGCATTGGCAGGCCACGTGCCCCACACCTTCACCATCACCCACAACAATTTAATGGCTTGCAATTACACTCACTCGTTCATTCTCTCCGCAGAGTACCACCTTTAGGTGCTACAACATGCCATTCCTCCTAGAGCAGTTATGGAGATGGACGTTGTGAGTAAGATGTCATGTCACCTCTTCCATCTTTTTCACTTGGCTCCAGGGTTTTTCCTCCTCCATTGCCTATTATTTTCCATTGATGTTACTATGCTCTTCCACTGTCTCAATTCTCTAGCCATCCCTTCCTTTCGGTTCCAAAATTCTGCTTTGAATATTTTCATCCTCCACCTCCCCCTCCAGGTTATGCTGAGGCAGAGAGGAAAGTCCAAACGAGGCCCGACCTGGTACAATACTTATGGAAGGGTGGTTAATCGAAACCCCGACCAACATCAACCCTTTCCCACTTTCGTTGCTTCTCAATCCCCTGTTTATCATCAAATCCTTGCTCCGTTGTCTTCGCCTTGGGCCTATCGAGTCGAGTGGTTTGATAGCCAGGGGAACCTTCTGGGCTTCTCCCTTGGTGCCATTTTGGATGGGTCTTCCATCTCTCGGCCATCCAACTCCTCTGCAACATCGTCGACTGATCCCCAACCCAACGCCATTCCCACTCTGAAGGTGGAAGGCACATTTGAAATGGCACTAGGGGCGAAGCCCTTAGAGTTCCCCTGGCTGCCAAAGCACTTGACTAGACAAGCCCAAGGTGAAGACAACAAAGCAAGGCTTTGATGATCAACGGGGGATTGAGACCCCTATCCCAACACCATTCCCACTCCGGAGGTGACCCCATCTCAACCCCTTCCGCTCGTTTGTTGCGCCTATGGGGATTACTCTCGTATCTAGGCTTCAATGGATATTTTCTAGGAATTGGTCTTCGAAGTTAGGAACGACTTGGTGGATCTTGTGTTCAGGTTTGAGCTCAAGGAGCACCGCGAAGAATGTCTGGAGGCTCTTTTATCTTCACTCCTCCACCACTCTCTGGTTCCTTCAACCGTAACGACAACCACAACTTTGGAGTCCAATGAAACTGGGGTGTCTGCTCACCCGCACATGGTTCCAACATGAAGACATCATTCTCAGGTTTTGGTTTTAGGATTATACTGATGGCCAAGTTTTGGTTAGTTTTTTTTATCACCCTGCGTGTCACCGAGGTTGATAGACAACACAACGTGCATAAGGACTTATTTTTTGGCTATGGCAAGTTTTTATATTTTAGGAAGTGCTTTATTTTGAACACCTGGCTGCAGTGGCTTCTCACCTGGGAAATGCAGACCAATAAAATTTACGCTTCGCAGACAGTCATGTATATGGTGGAATTTGACAGGTAACTTATAATACAAAAAGTTATTTACAAAATAATAATAATAATAATCTAGTTTGAAGGTCACGACCAAGCCAGACACCAGATTGGTGTATGAGATCCCCTTGTTTGTGGGACAAGGGGCGCCCTCCAAGTTAAAGTTTTTAAGGATATATAAAATAGTTTGTATATAAATACACCTTATCTTATCCTCATCATAGAAGTGAGTTTTTCCTTTTCCCCCATTAAGAGCACGACTAGGACTATGCACTTATGTATAAGAATAAAAATAAACATGGTAGACAATAGGCTTCCTATGACTATGTACTTATGTATTGGAATAAGATAAACATGGAAGATGATAGGCTTCCTATGACTATATACTTATGTACAAGAACAAGATAAGCATGGAAGATAATAGGTTTCCTATGTCTATGTACTTATGTACACAAGATAAGCATGGAAGACAATAAGATTCCTATGACTATGTACTTATGTACAAGAACAAGATAAACATGGAAGACAATAGGTTTTCTAAAATTGCTTCAAACTCTACTCCTTATACTAGTGAATAACTCACCATGTCACTTGTGAGAATTGAACTTGGGTGGGGAAGATAACAACATTCTTCCTAACCACCCAAACCAAATCCAATTAACTTCATTTTCTTTTATATATAATAATATTAAAGACACACTACTACATCATGTGAAAGATCTTTGTATATCAGTTACAATTTTCAATTTTCATGAGGTCAAAGAAACATCAATCCCACATCAATCCCTGTGTTTGCCACTGATTGGCCACCAAAATTGGTCAACCATGTGGTTTCAACTTTTATGATTTTACAGAATGTTTTAGTCTAAAGTTTCTACATTTTGGTCATTTTTCGAGGATATTTTTGGACCATATTTGTCGGAAATAAGGAGAGAAATTGTTGTATTTTCATATTTGAGTGATTAATTTTATGTAATGGAGTGCCCAAGGAATTTTTCAACACACTAAATCCATTTCTACATTAAAAAATGTAAAAAAATTGTGATTTCTTACAAATTTATATTGTCAAATTTAAACAAAAATGACAAAAACATAGAACAGTTAAACAACCACAGTTAAAAAAATATAATCAAATATTTAATTCTACAAAATCCATTCCATTGTTTCACCATACATAATTTTACTTAGTCAAATAAAGCCAATCCAATGTATAATATTAAAGGTAATAACAGCAATAGGCATCCCTGTTGGAAACGGAGTGCCAGCTTAAGCCACCTTTTAATCACAAAATCCGATCGTGCGGGTAAGATTGTTTGATACTGATATATTCTTCGTCGCGTCAAGTCAATGGAAGGCTATGATTTACGCCCTTCCATTTATTAATCCGAGCGTTTATCATTACTGAGCCGGATTACTGGTGATTAACCAGATTACTGTGAATTTACTTGCATTTACCTCCTTGGTATGTGACCCTGTTTGAACGGACTGCATACACCTCTGTTCGGGGGTTGATTTCTTTTTGAAGGTTCGGCTCCCTCTACTCGTGGGTGGTTTTCCCTCTATTCGAGGGCTTTTTTTCTTTCTGTTCGTTGGTCAATTTTTTTTGCTGAAGGTTCGGCTTTGCTGCGCAGCGCTCACTCTGCCTCTGTTCATGGGCTCTCTCGGCTCTTTCGTGGTGTTCTGGGTCGTTCTCCTCTCTACCCAGAAAACTGCTCAAAGGTCGTCTCTCCTCTTATTTGTTGTGCCCCCTTCTTTGCATATCGTGTTGTTCAACTCTCTCTGCCCAAAAAATCGCTTGGGCAACCAACCAGTCTTCTCAGAGCGACGAAACTTGACTCATTTGTATCCCTCATTGAACCATGGCCAATTCAGATTCTGAATCATCTGGGAATAAATATGCTCCCATTATTATCCAATCCGAAGGTTCATCGTTCAAAGCAGGGATTGTACTCGATGAAACAAATTATGATATGTGGTCTCAAATCATGGAGATGCATATTGCTGAGAAGGAGAAACTCTCCTTTATTCGTGGCACTTCACAACCACCTTTCGAGAAGGATGATGGATATGAGAAGTGTATGCAGACAATCAAAAGGTCAAGAGATGGTTGTTGATGTCTATGTCCCCAGAAATTATGAAGCGATACATTCGCTTACCCACCACTCGAGATATTTGGAAAGCTCTTTCTAAAGCCTTTTATGATGGAGCAGATGAATTACAGGTTTTTGTCTTGAATCAGAGGGCTTTCTCTGCCAAACTGAATGGCAGAACACTCTTTGTGTATTATGGAGAATTAACAGAGATTTTTAGTGAGTTAGATCATCGTGATAAGGTGATCATGGAGAATGTGAAGGATGTTGAATCTTACCGAAAATCAGTTCAGCGACAAAGGGTGCACATTTTTCTTGTTGGATTAGATGGTGACTTCGAACAAATCCGTGGTGAAATTTTGAGAAAGGATCCTATTCCTGAACTAGAAGCATGTTATGCACTGGTCCGCCGTGAATCTGTTCGACGTGCAACGATGAATGGAGAACCAGAAAAATCTGAAGCTTCAACCATGGTGACTCGAAACCGGTCTAATCAGAACCAGCCTCCTCAAAACCAACATGACCAAACAAGGCCCAACCATCCTAAGACCACTATTGGTGTCGATAAATCCTCCTACAAATGCACTCATTGCCATCAAATTGGTTATACCAAAAGTCACTGCTTTGAACTTGTGGGGTATCCAGACTGGTGGGATCATAGCCGTGATTCACAGAAGAGGAATTCCAAAAAACCCTCCAGTGTTGTGGTTGTTGAAACAATGAAAGAGGATGATGTTGCAGGACAGATCTCGACATTAGCAGCAGCGGTCGGTAGTGGTGGTAAGGTTTTAAATATGTCTACACTTTTTTCTAATAGTGCATGGAAAATTGATTCCAATGCTACACATCATATGACATTTGATTCTAGACAGGTCTCACCCCTTAAACCATCCTCACAAAAATTTGTTTCCACTATAAGCCTTTATTCTTGTACATTAACACATAGATCTAGTTTAGATCATTCGTTCGCTCTTTTGTTTGTAGAAGTGTTTGGTGTTACAATGTGATCTTGAGGAGTTTTTATCTCCTTCGTGGTATCAGAGCAATTTTTGCAAACCCCTTAAACCTCTTCTTGTTCTTTTTATAGAGATTTGTGTTATCTAATTTGAATCTGATTTTCCTAGCACAATTGAGCATTCCCAATGTCACTACCTTTCTCTGTCATCCAACTCGTCTCCGTGAATTAGGCAAGCTCAGTTTTGAAAAGATCATGTGGCCACATCTTCTCTTTTTCTTTTTTCTAGCAAAAATTGTCGATCGACGAGAATTGATGCTATTGGTTTGCAACATGACGATCAATTGATCTAGCTGAGGAAGTGATTTCCATACTTGCGAAGATCTCATGAGCTTCGACACAAAATAGCATAAGATGACCATGGTTACAAATCATTGTGACTCACATTCATGTCTGGTGGCACTTTGTTGTCTCCTTTGTTGATTTGGGAGGCTTGGGAGTGATGGGCCGCAACAACTTCTTGAATTAGAGCTCCCGCTTCGTAGAGACCCTGAGGATGCCAATCTTCCATGGTGTTCTCAAATCTTAAGAATTTGGTCAGATCTACACATCCACCACATAGGTATTCTGATTAACTTTTTTTTGCAATTGCAGGTTTTTATTTTAAGGCCGGGGTTTCCATATTTTAGAGATTACATATCTAAATCTGGTATTTTGTTTTTGTATTCTTTATTGATAAAATGGTGGAATTAAGGACAATTAATCTCCTTACTCCCCATAATTATCATACATGGAAACTCAAAATGCAACATCTCCTAAAATTAAAGGGAATTTAGCAAACTTTAGGTGAGAATCAACCCACATTTACCAAGGAAATGGAGAAATTTGCTTATTGAAACAAGTTCAATGGAGCCATGGGATTGATTGGGTTACATGTTTTAGATAATTTGTTATTCCATCTTGATGGATGTAATACTCCAAAGCAAAGTTGGGATAAGTTGGTTTCATTATTTAGAAAAGTCAATGTGTTTAGGGCCTTATAGTTGGAAGCAAAGTTGTCTTCATTGGTCCTTGATGAACATGCCTCCATTGAAGACTATATTTCCAAGTTCATGTCATTACTAGCCCAGTTAAAAGGATGTGGAAAAACCAAATTTGGTGATGAGTGCATTTTCCTAATTCTATCCAAATTGAAAGGTCCTTATCATGCAAAATGGAGATATAGAGTGGGAAGTTGAGTGCTACATTTTTTATAGTGAGCCACTAGATCATCCTCCACAACATCCAGATGATGTTCAGGTATTTCTTCTTAAACATTAAAAGGTTTTGGGTGACATTCCTCCAGTTGTACCCCCAAATACAGGATTTGAACATATTATAGAATTATAAGAAGGGTTTCAAGCAGTCATAACCAATCCTTATCGCCATCCCAAAATGTACAACGAGATAGAAAAAACCATCAGGGAGTTGTTGAAGATGGGTCATGTTCGACTTAGTTCTAGTCCTTTTTCTTCTTCAATAATGTTGGTCAAGAAAAAGGATGGTACCATGAGAATGTGTATTGATTACCGAGCACTCAACAAGAAAACCATAAAAAAAAAATATCTGATTATGAGAATCGATGAGTTGATGGATGAATTGAAGGGAGCAAAACATTTTTCGAAGATTGATCTTCGTATAGGGTACCACTAGATTAGAGTTCGGGAACATGACATTCAGAAGACGACCTTATGATTTCATTATGGGCATTATGAGTTCAGGGTTATGCCGTTTGGGCTAACCAATGCTCCTGCTACATTCCAATCTTGCATGAACCATGTATTCAATAAGAATTTGAGTACATTTGTGTTGGATTCTTTGATGACATTCTCATTTATAGCGGGACTTGGAAGGAACATCTCAGGCATTTGGATGAGGCGTTGGGGATTTTGGAGGATCAATAGCTCTATGCAAAGGAGTTTAAATGTGAATTTGGCATGATTGAGATGCTTTATTTGGGGCATGTGATCGGGGAAAACGAGGTTCATGTACACCAAGAGAAAATCAAGGAAATTCTAGAGTGGCCTACCCCCAAAAATGTGACAGAACTGAAAAGATTCCTAGGCCTCTCCACTTATTATAGGAATTTTCTTAAGGGGTTCTCATAGTTGACGACACCTCTTACAGATATAACTAAGAAGGGAGCTTTCAGTTGGACAGATGAGGCACAAGAAACATTTGAGAAGATGAAACATGTAATGAATTCGTGTCCTGTGCTAGCCTTACTAGACTTCACTTAGCTATTTGTGTTGGAGTGTGATGCATCAAGGATAGGGATAGGATCTGTATTGATGAAAAACAACCATCTCATTGCTTCCGAGAGCCAAAAACTTATGGAGTATGAACAACATTACTTGGTATAGGACAAGGAGATGTTGGCCATCATCCATGCATTTGCTAAGTTCAGACAATACTTGGTGGGGAACATGTTTAAGGTGAAGACATATCATAACAGCCTAAGGTTCCTCATGGAGAAAAAATAATTGAGTGAGAAGCAACAAAAATGGATCAGTAAAATTCAAGCATATGATTTTGAGATTGAGTATGTGAAGGGCAAGAAAATTGTGGTGGTCGATGCCCTTTCCAGAGTACCGTTCACTCTCTCCCTCATGGAGATTACTATTGATTGGAAACCTCTTATGTTGGTAGAGTACTCCAAGAACAAGTTTTCTTGTGAGACCCTTAACGGTCAGACCCAAGATGATCGATATCAATTTATTTATGACATCATTTATTACAAAGACATGATATACCTAGTGCCAGAATCTTAGCGTAAGGACAAAATCATGCATGCAACACACAATTCACCATTGGCAAGACACCCTAGGTACTTGAAAACCTACAGGCAGATTCAGGAAAGTTTTATGTGGAAAGGCCTTAGGGTGGATGTGTTGAAATTTGTGAGGGAATGCAATGTTTTCCAACAGAACAAAGCAGAGCATACTCACCCTATCGAATTACTTCAATCACTTCCCATTCCAGAAAAAAAAATGGGAAAGAATCTCTATAGATTTCATCACAGGGTTTCCCTAGGTGCAGGGAAAGGATTGTTTTTATGTGGTGGTCGATAGGCTCACGAAGTTTGCACACTTCTTTTCCATACCCTCCAAATATTCAACAACATAGGTAGAGAATTTGTTCTTCAGAGAGGCATTCCAATTGCACATGTTGTCGAAAACTATTGTTAGTGACAGAGATAGCAGGTTCATGAGAGGATTTTGGTAGGATCTTTTCAGGTTAGTTGGGACATAACTGACACCTATCACGAGCTACCATCCTCACATTGATGGGAAGACCGATATTTTGAATAAATGGATTGAAGGCTATTTGAGGAATTATGTGTCAGGCTAGCAAAAAGACTAGATAAAGTGTTTACACTTGGGCAAGCACTGCTACAACAAAACCTATCACATGTTGATTGGGATGACACCCTTCCAATCTTTGTATGGGTATGATGCACCCACGTTTGTGGATCAGGTGTTTGGAGACAATAGGGCACCTAAAACTAAATATTGGATTTAGGAGAGCCAGGATACTCTACGGATCCTCAAGGAAAATTTGCAGATGGCTCAAAATCAACAAAAGGTCTATGAAGACAGGCATCGGGTGGAACGTAGCTTTGAGGTCGGGGACTTGGTGTACCTATGTCTGCAGCCCTATAAACAGTCATCACTTAAGATGAAGGGGGAAAAAATTGAAACCCATATTCTACAGACCCTACAGGTTTTCGAGGCGTATAGGAGAGGTTGCATATGAGCTAGAGCTTCCACAGGGATGGAAAATACATAATGTCTTCCATGTTTCATGTCTCAAGAAGGAATTCAGACATCATATTTCTACCTATATTGAGTTACCACCACTGGATGAAGAAGTGCAGTTGATTCTGGTTCCTGAGGATATTTTGGAGACTAGGGAGCCAAACTTAAGGAATATAACTGTCAGAGAGTACCTTGTTAAATGGAAGGATTTTCCTATCGAGGACGCTACATGGGAAGGAGAGAAGGTGCTCTAGCATCCCAGATTGAAATTTCTTGAGGACAAGTAATATTGGGTGGGGAGAACTATAATGTCCCCATCCACTTAGGAGTCATAAAGGGGAGAATTCCACTAGCCTAATTAAGTTTCCATGGGCTAAGGAGGAAAAGTGAACTAGGGAACATAAGTCGCCTAGGGGAAATTTATAAGGTTAAAGTGGAAAAAAAGGGGACAAGGGTCCTAGAGTAATTAAAAAGTCACTTCAAAATTATAAAGTGAGAAACACACTAAAGTGACTTTTATTTAATAATATAATAAACGGGAAAAGACTCAAGTGAGCATAAAAGGGAAAAATGAAGAGTCTCTCCTCATTCTTGCATATCGCTCATTTGAGAAAAGATTTGGGGAGCTCTTGAGAAAGAGACACGGTTTTGGAAACCCTTCATCCATCACTGGTTTCAGTGTTGCAATGATACACCCTAGCTAGTCTATGAAGAGATATCTTCAGATTCCTAGCTAGTCTATGAAGAGATCACTTCAGATTTCTTCCTTGTTTTCATTGCTAGTTGAGTTATCTACAATGGAAACAATTTTATTTGTTTAGGACTGAGTTTCAGAGGAAACATTAAATATTCTACTAGGAGGTCGAGTTGGATTATGGGAAGCCAAGTTTCCTTAAGAAAATCATGGGCCCTTATCATACCCATATGCAGTGAATTTGGGGTGCATTTTCTGAAGACAAAAGGGAAAATTCTTTGTGGAAAATGAAGGACACCATTGTTGGGCGCTTTCCCTTGAACTTGGCAGCATATTCAATTTGTTGGTCACACTTTTCATACTGTCGATTGAGTATTTTTACTGGAGGGTTGAGTTCTTTATGGTTGAGGTCATTTGACTCATGTTGGGCAAGTTTCATTACTGTGTATGCCAAATTTGTTAAGGGAGGTCTGAGATTATGCAGGAGGGGGGCACAATTTCTTTCCCCTTTGACTATTGGGTCGAGATGCTGATTAGTGGTCTGATACAACCTTTGCTGACCACATTTTCTGATATAGAGGAGTTGTACCACTTGTGGCTCCTTTCATCTGGTTGTTGGGAGGCGATTTGTTGTTGTTAAAGGAACCATTTGAAGGGGATTTCAACTACAACTATTCCAAAAGTTCTATAGCTGCCATCTAGTTTTGTGGGTCTACTTCCATTCCACTGTAGGCTTGTAATCCCAACAGAAATATCCCAGATTCATTTGCATAAACACTGGCGTGGAGTGTCTCTGCACAAACTTACTACAATGAACTGATATCAGGTTCCACCACTACATTTATGCTTATTGTTGTGTCCTTATTATTGTATTTCTTCTCCTAGATATTAAATAAATGTTGCAGTGGCTGAGTGGTGTGTGTTAATACGACTATAGCAGAATTTTATTGTTACTATGTGTAGCACTTTGTATTATTTGAAATCTTTTTTATGAGCACAATGTTCTTTGCCTAAAAACCTTGAATAAAAAAAAGAGGAAAATTTGATCAAACATATTAGAGCCTTCTTTTGAGCTATTTTTTGATAGCCTAACTAGAGAACAATCCAAGCTTCAACAATTAGATGTTCTTTCTAGCTCTATAAATCAATATTTTTTGGCCCATACCTCCAAAGGTAAGAAGAAAAGCTCATACAAAAAGAAACTATATATATATATATATATATATATAAAACAATGTGTATAAATACACATACACATACATGAGTAGAGTCGCGTCTTTTTGTCTAAAAAGACGTGACATTACATTAAAAGTATAATTATTACATTAATGACATTGTAATATACATAAGGTATATGATCCAGATTATTTTTGGCATGAAATGAGAGCGAAGATATAATAAAGCAATGCACAAAGATATCTCGGATATCCAATAATATAAAAAAAATGTATCAGAGATGCAACCATGAACACAGAGGTACAATAATACACAATTTTCTATTAATGAACGAAAATGTAGAAAGACTGTAAAAATACATAGTGAAAGACTCGCTAGAATGGTGGCAGCTTATCTCTATGAAGATATGTGTTCGCTACTCGCATTCGCAAGAAGATGATTTTACAATGAGGCTCCAAAGGCCTTTTTATTATAAATAAAATCTAAAATCCTAACCTCGGAATATGAAAATCCAACAGTTTTGTGGACCCTGTTTTGGGTAGTTTGGTGTATCAACTTCCCGTGGTCATAACTTTGGCATACCATCTCCATTTGGGGTGCACAATATCTCGTTGAAAAGGTACCGTCAAGGAGATTCATTTTGGGGGCTCAATCAGAGACTTTGGCTATCATTGAGAAGATCGATCCCAAAAAACCTTCATTTCGGCCCTGAAAATGGCCCCGGAAGTTAACAACTGCTAAAAATAGTAAATTACCAAAATTGTCAGAAAATTATTTTGAGCTTGTTGGAAAAGGTGGGTGGCCATCGATATCCACCTGGATAAATTCTCCCTCCTTTGGAAGCAATGGTCTCCATTGAGTTGAGTTCCCGAGGGAGAGGGAAAAACATTTTCTGAATCTAAATCTTGGTGAGTTGTTTGCCTTGCTGGAGATGTTACACTGCTTGGTTTGTGGAAGCCTGTCACAAACCTGCTATTGGCGAGGTTGAATCTATTCAACCAGTTGTGCTACATGAGATGACTGCGTGCAGAAGGAATATTTGTGCTTTGCTGCAATCTTGTCGACCTGATTTTGTTGGATAGAAGGTGCTTGGGCCGAGGTTATAGTGGTTGCAACATCCTTTCGTTCACATTTTGAAAAGATTGTGAAGAAGCTTAATTTTGTAGCATGAGATACTACCTTGCGGCATTGTTAAGGTGGGACAATAGTTGGAAATACCTCTGTTATCCTGTAGAGATGACCCCCTAGAGTAACAATGACACTACAGGGTCGAGACTCATAGATAACATGTCGCTTCCACATATATGGTTCGCCCAAGAGAACATCACATACATCCAGTGGGGAAACATCACATAATAACTCATCCTTGAAGGGTTGGATGCTATATGACAATCGACAATGATGACTGACACAAAGATCTCATCTCTGGTGAAGCCACCCAATGTTGTAAGGTCGCGGGTGTGGTGTTGTCAATAATCCCAATTGCTTGACGACCTCTGCTGAGATGAGGTTCTTCTGGCTTCTGCTATCAACAATAAAATGTAGCAGGGTCTCCTTCATTCACATCTAAGAATGAAAAAGGTGCTCCCCCTCTTCAGGATCTATGGGTTCTTCTGGTTGAATTGTTGCGGTCACGACAATAGCAGTAAGATTTGCGTCGATGATCTGCCTTCTATCAATATTTTCTGAATCAGATTATGAATCAGGGTTTAAATCCTTGTCTTTGATCTTAGCCACTGTTATCGGGCTAATTGTTAAGTGCGGACACAAATCAATCCCCCTAGCTTCACTATGAAACTAGAACAAAGAAAGAAAGTACACTACTATTTCCTTAGATTTCAATTACCAAATGAGAAATGGAGCTAGAACATACCTTTTAAATATCGAAGATCCGACTTCACGAATGCAATCCAAGCTCCGTCACAAGGCTTATGGAGAAATATCTGCAAATAAACACAAGTCAACGAAGACAAGAATAACATAGTCTATTTGATATGAAACTATGTACATGATCAAGGAATCATACAATATGGACAAATAACATTCATATAGAATAGAAAAGTATATCTGTATTAAATAATGTGGAAGAAAGATACAACCAGATACCTTGATGTTGTCAGGTTCCTTCCAACAATTCCTTGCTTCCCACACACTTCTTGCTCCAAGGATTTTGAGACTGTAGATCTGATAGTTGCTCACAATCTATCTTGACAAAGAAAAGCTCAAAGCCAACATACAAGCTCCAAAAACTCCAAGATACAAAACTCAATAACAAGCCAATCTAACTTTCTCCATGAGAGCTCTTCTCCTTTTATAAGCTGAAGAGGATAAGGTGAGGAGGTTAGGATGATCCCACTAAATCATGAAAGTGAGTAAGATCCAAACCGTTCAGAGGCCACCTCACCATAGAAGCTTCTCCTTCTAGAAGCATCGAGAAGATGCTCATTTTTCCCATGCACAGGAATTTCCACACCCTAGATATAGAGCAACCTGCAGAAACTCCGCAACCTAGCTATAGAGAAAGGTGCGAAAATCAGGCATTTCCGCATCCTGTGTATAGTGCAACCTGAAAAATGTTGATTAAGGTAGGTTGTCATTGATGTCAACCCTTGAAGAAAGCCCCGTAGCACAAAGTTTTGGGTAATGGAACCAATATTGTTTGATGTAAATATGACTCATTGTTGTTTTGTCAAGGTTGATAAGAAGTAAATATGGATGAACTCCAAAGTGGTCCCCTTATGGTGAAAGCCCTCATGGGAAGATGCTTTGTGGAGTAAGAGAACCCATTCTTAATTGTGGAATAATGAGATGAAAGAAAGTGAATTTGTCA